>PVIH01004498.1:26225-139291 GCA_004025045.1 Sigmodon hispidus
CAGGAAAGCCAGGATTGCCAAAACAATTTTACTCAACAAAAGAACCTCAGGAGGTATCACCATCCCTGACTTCAAGCTATACTATAGAGCTACAGTAATAAAAACAGCCTGGTACTGGCATAAAAACAGACTTGTGGACCAATGGAATAGAATTGAGGATCCAGACATTAAACCAAAAACCTATGAACACCTGATCTTTCACAAAGAGGCCCAAAACATTCAATGGAAAAAAGATAGTATATCTAACAAATGGTGTTGGCATAGCTGATGGAAGTATGTAGAAAAATGCAAATAGATCTGAGCCTGTCACCCTGCACAAAACTCAAATCCAAGTGGATCAAAGACCTCAACATAAACCCAGCCACTTTGAACTTGTTAAAAAAGAAAGTGGGAAATATACTACTACAAACTGGCATAGGTGACCACTTCCTAAATATAACACCAGTGGCACAGACACTAAGAACAACAATCAATAAGTGGGATCTCCTGAAGCTAAGAAGCTTCTGTAAAGCCAAGGACACTGTCAATAGGACAAAATGACAGCCTACAGAATGGGAAAAGATTTTCACCAACACTACAAGTGATAGAGGACTGACCTCTAAGATATATAAAGAGCTCAAGAATCTAGAGCCCAAAACCTTGAATAACCCAATCAAAAATGGGGTACAGATCTAAAAAGGGAGTTCTCAGCAAAGAAATTACAAATGGTTGAAAGACACCTGAAAAAGTGCTCATCATCTTTAGCCATCAGAGTAATGCAAATCAAAACAACTTTGAGATACCACCTAACACCTATTGGAATGGCTAAGATAAAAGGCACAGATGACAGCCTATGTTTGAGAGGATGCGGATCAAAGGGAACACTACTCCATTGTTGGTGGGAGTGTAAGCTTGTTCAGCCACTTTGGAATGCAATATGGCGGTTTCTCAGAAAATTGAGAATCAATCTTCCCAAGGACCCAGCAATACCATTTCTGGGTGTATAACCTAAAGATGCACAGTCACACTCCAAAGGTATTGGCTCAATTATGTTCATAGCAGCATTATTTGTAATAGAAAGAACCTGGAAACAACCTAGATGTCCCTCAACTGAAGAATGGATTAACAAACTGTGGTACATGTACACAATGGAATACTACTCAGCAGTAAGAAAAAATGATATCCTAAAATTTGTAGTCAAATGGATGGATTTGGAGAATATCCTCCTGAGCGAGGTATCACAAACCCAGAAAGATAAGCAGGGGATGTACTCACTCATTAGTGGTCTCTAAAAAAAATAACAAGAGAAAAGCCAAGCATGCCCAAGCTGCAAACCACAACCACTAAACAACTTGGGATCAGAAACACCCTGGACTTACCCTTCAGATCCCACTACACCCATAGGAACACCTGACTCACTCTTGAGGGAGGGGGGACATAACTGGATTTTCCACAAGGGGAGACTGAACTAAGCTTTATTGGATCAGTGGGACTATGGGACTGTCTGCAGCCTGCCCAGGGAGGGGATGAGGAGTTGTGGAGAAAGAAAGGGTGACATGATGTGGTGGGAGGGGAAAGGGAGCTTGAATGGGGATATACAGGGATAGGAAAAAAATTCCAGAGGGAAAGCTGAACACAAAGTAATTTTATGTGTAGGAAATTATTTGCATTATCACCCTTGATAAGTCATGCTTAAGTTTTTTATTTTCATTATAGTTATTGTAAACTTAGCATTTTAAATTCAATTTACTGCTTTTCTTGATAAATACAAAATAAAAAAAAAGGCTGAAATGCACTTCAAAAAGTGGTCAAATCTTTAGCCATTAGAGAAATTTAAATAAAAACAAATTTGAGATACCACCTTAAAAATAATATCAAATAACTGAAATCATTGAAAAACTTCACTGTTTATATATCAAAGGCCATTATCAGAAAAGCATTTAGATACGTCCATTTAATGCATATAACATAGGCAAATACAGACACAGGCAGATGTTTGGTGGTTGCAAAGGACAACAGGAAAAATGGAGAACTCACTGGTTGACTGTTATACAATATGTATGAAAGGGGATTAAGCATAGCTTGGCATGTCCCTGAAAGGCATGATGTTCTACTTACCCACATATTATTAATTTTTGTTACAGGAATAATTACAATAAAAAAACCTTGAAAGGTAATAATAGGTATTATGCAACCACTAATAAAACTTCTGTTACTCATCTTAAAACTGTCTTCAATTTTAATTAATTGGTATGTGTGTATGAGTGAAGATATGTGCACTTTATGTGAGTAGGAGCCCATTAAAGAAGAAACTGGGCATCAGTTTTTCTGAAAGTGGGTAGCAGGGGTTTGTTAGCAGTCATGTGGGTTTTGGAAATTATACCAGTGTCCTATGCAAAATAAGCAAGCTGACCTAAAATCTGAGCCTTCTCTGTAGTGCCATTAGGTCACTGTTACACAGTGAAATAACTTGTAACTTTCTTGAAGTGCCTTATCCTGGAGTATGTCATAGAAAGATATGAGGCAGGGCCTTATTGACCATGGGGTCTGCTTGAGGGATTATCCAAGGATCAGAAATTTAACAGATAAAGAACCTTCTCTAAGTGGTCCTATTTAAGTTCAAAGTTCACACACAGTTGGTGAGACTATTTATTTTGAAATGACCTTTAAAGAGTTCACAGAATTGAGCTATTACTCTTGGTTGTGGAAAACACAATAGTCTACAGAAGAATGGTTTCTGCAAAAAGCACACATGGTTGTCCAAGGTCACTGTCATGACAGATACATAAGATGAAAGCACACAATGAAGTTCAAGTCGTACACAAACACACTTTTTGGACATCTCCCCGAGCCTAATGCAGTGGTGGGCACAAACTGGTGAGTAGAGAACAGCAAAGCAAAATGGATTTAAAATGTGCATTAAGGACATTCACCAGGAAAACTAAAGTAGGTGTCACCAACCACAGAAGCATTTACTATCATTCACACTGGTTAGGGCAAGTGATGGCAAGAGCTAGGGAGCCAGAAAAGCACAATGTATATGGCAGGTGTACAGTTGGCTTGTCTGTGCACTGAGTGGGATGTTTATTGTGGTCCCTTTAGACATTTGAAAGATATCATGTGAGATTTTTGTGTGTCCTAAACACAACAAAAAACACACAGTCTGTGGTTCTGTGACACCAACCAGTGGCACTGATGAATATTGGGATTGGAAGAGATGGATGTGGGCATCATATGTCAGGCTGCCAGGAGGAAATCACTCTCATCCACCAATGCCCACCTACACAAGCTGTAGGAGTAACTGTTCCCCACACACTAAATGTGCCTTTATGGTGATGAAAATCTGCCACAGAACAGGAGGGTGTTGGTTTGATTGTGCCTGATGAAGAAAAGGAATGGGTGGTCTGCACAGAATACTGGGATTACTGGCTTTTCTAGACTGCCGCATAAATATGCCCATTCATCAGCGGATGCTGCTGCAGCCTCAGTGCCTTTTTCACTGATCTCCACAACAGACTTGTGAACAAAGCTGGACAGATACAAGTCTCTCTCTGGAGACATTCCTGATAAATCAGCCTTGTCTTCTTGGAAGACATTTGTCATTCCCAGGAGCTGAAGCACAGACTTCATGTCATAATTCTCTTGCAGGGTAAATTTTGGAAGATAAACCTGAGCAGTGGTGCTTTTCATAAAGCCTGGTTTGGTCCAGGATGTTAACTTCTCAAAAGTGAGATTGTTTTCCACCTGTGAAAGCAGAATGAGACACTTTGAGATTCACAGTTGAGGTCCTACACAGCAACTTATAGGCACTTCCTGATGATCCTCCATCATCCTACTTGGTAGGGACACTACCTATTCTCAGAGCAAGGTACTAGGGATCTCTCCTTTTTCTACCATGTAGGTGGATTCCCTAATGGGCATGGAGGCCAAGCAACCCAGGGTTTTGAAAACTCTGCTGTTCCCGAAGACTTGACCCCCTCCTAAATTCCTTCAGAGACATATTTTATTATATATATGTACATGTCCAGGAGATTATGGTTTAGAATGTGCATGTTTTTCTTGATCTAGACTTACTTTTGAAGATAGTACATAATTGCTTCTAAATTTTTTATTCAAAACCACACCAGAAGGGTTTTTATCTAGGATTGTTCTTTCCGTTTTGTGTGCTATTGTGTCTTGAATATAAATATAACAATGTCTCACTTCTGAACTCTTGTTTGGGATGCAACTAGGATCTCAGGCATGAGAGGTTTTGTCTTAATAAAGGAAGTAGTTACACTAGGTGTTTCCATAACGATCAACTTTGGACCTATGTCCCTTTTCCTATCTCTGCTTCCCATTTCCTAAGAGGTCTGTGTTCTCACATGTACCTTTTACAAGACATGGAAGACAAGGTTAGGCAGGTAACATGAAATAAATCCTGTGAGACAACATAAATCCAACGACCCCCGGTTATTGATAGCAGGTATTTTGTCAATGATTTAAAAATAACACACTAAAGACGATGGGATGCCACATTTAGAAATCTGAGTCAAAGTGCCAGGAAAGTTGCTCTACTTATGGAGAGACACCTTTGGTAATGCACAGTCCACTTCCCTCCATTCAGAGACTGGTTGACACTCTGTGGTTATCATGCTGCAAAGCTGTCCAACAAGTGCCCTAATGATCTGCCTTGTCTCTTCACCCTGCTGTTTCTCTCCTCTTCCTCTTTCTTGGGTAACTGTGCAATATCTTTTCTATTTTATGTTCTCAATAAATAAAACAAAATACTAACAATGTTCATGACATAGGGCTGTGTTAATGGACAGGTAGCCTTTTTCCAAACAGTGTGCTAAATTTCTTGTCTGGGTTACCCTTATTTCATTTCCTGGCTTATATATTATCATGTCAGTTGATGAAATTTTGTCATATGTGAAGGCCTCACAAATCACTATGGGTGTTATTGGGACAGTTTGATCCCCAAACCCTGGACAGAGCTGAAAGCTGAGGGTGTGAAACGTACACAATCAAGTGTCAGTTTCTGAGTTGAAAACATTGAGCTCTGTTCTAATGACGAAGGACACCAGGAACACTGCATTCCTCTCATAGACATTTAGAGTGGTGATTGCAAAGGACTCTCCTGCCTCACCTTACTGAGCTTTACTCCATCATCCGGGAGCAGGACCAACAAGCTCAGCCTCATGCCCTTATAGGGCATCTCCAGCACTTGTGCCTGTACTTCATCCACATAGGCGAGGTTAAAAGTGTCTTTCTGATACATCATCTGCACTGGTCTTGTCTTTTTCTAAATAGACAAATCAAAGACATAAAAATTATCACTGAGAGAGTTCAGGAGTTTTCCAAATGAGTTAAAGTTCATTTATCAAGAGTATTTTCAGCACTCTTGATGAAAACAATATTCATTTTCAATGAAAACTTAGTCAGTGTTAGCCGGACTCTTTCTGCTTTCATTAGAAATTATTTTGGAAGTAGAGTTTAGACTGTTGGAGATAGGGTTTCTACAATTGTGATGAAACACCATGATGAAAAGCAATATGGGTAAGAGTTTTTATTTCATTGTACAACTCTCGGGTCATGTTCCATCACTGAGAGACATCAGAGCAATTTTTGATGTTTAACATATTATTTTAATTAAAATATCTCCATTGTTCAGCTTCTGTATTTAAAAAACTGCCTCTAGGCTATCAGAACCAAAACAACAACAATGAGAGATTCATGAGGTTTAGAACAGATAGCCCCTGACTTGTAACTGATTGACAAGGATTTCCTACTTTGTGAGGGACCATCAGACAATGTTTACCTCACAAAGATATATGGAGATATGTCCAGATGGTCCAACTTGTAGCAAGTTAATTTTGTTTCTCTAATATGCTGTAAAGAGGTAGCTTTGCCCTGAGCCTGTGAGTGTCTGTCTTTAGAACTTTCTGAACTGTAATAAGTCATAAGGTCTTGGCCCATCATGAACCTGTGAGCATCAGTGCTCCTGTTTACAGGCTGTATTTGAAAAGATCAATTTGTCTGTAGATTCCATTCACATGACTTTGATAATTTTCCAGTCTACTTCATAAAAACATTTTCTTATATGCTGTTTCCTTATATATGATTGCTGAGCATATTAAATGATAAAAGTCCTACCTCTGATGTGTTTGTCATCCCTTCTGGGCAGATCCCCATGTATCTTTGTAATGCATTATACCCATACATTTTGACCCATTACAAACAGAAAATTTTTGTCAAGTCTTTTCCAATTAGGAACTGAATAAAAACTCATTCATGTACTATAATTTTCTAATTTTATCTAATAAACAAGGAATAGGAAGATTAACATTTGTAAGATTCTAAACTTAATTAAATTACATTGCATATGAGTTGGGCAAGCAATTTTATTATCTAATTAAATTAGTCACACTGTTTAATTATTATAGAATGTTACACATAGCTGAGTAATGACAAACTGTCCAATAACTTCAAGTGCACTTTTAATTAGAAATTACACGACTAAATACATTTTTATATTATTTATGCTTCATGCTTCATACATATATTACACTATCCCTTAGCAGCTAAGGTTTGACGTTCTTGAACTTAAAGGAATATTTCATAAAATAATGTAGAAGCAATGGTCACATGAGAAACTCTCAAAATCAGCAAGAGTCAACAGATTGCCAAATGACATAGGTTCAGAATAATCTATATCCCTATTTTTTTCTACAGCATTTAACCTTTTATTCACATATAAAAGTTTCAAATGGTTTTCTGTACTTTTCTGTTCTCTTTCTTTCTGGGCTGAGGACCAGCCCAAGCACCCAACACAGGACATGCAACTACTGTCACTGAGCTTCAGTGACAAATTTCTATGCAATTTCTCCATCACACTGGCATCAAATTTGTGATATTGCTACTTACCTCATTTGTTTTAAATGGCATTTCTCTGGTGAGGTCTTCGGAAAATACTTCATTCCACGTTCCTTTGAAATATAAGGAATTGACAAGAACCATCCTGGTCTGTGGACTAACTGAGTCATTTGAGAGCAAGTCTGGAATTTTACCTTTTGAGGAAGCAGAGGCTTCATTCAGGTTCATTTTTTATACACTTGTGAAAAATAAATTGATATGATATTGAGGGAATCCAAGCATCATGATTATAAATATCCTGATGTGCATAAAGACACTAAAAAACATATCAAAACATCATGCCAACACCCATGTTGGCCTCAAGGTCACGGACACTGGAAGAGCATCCCCAAGATGAGGATGGTGAGAAACTTCAGAATCTCTCAAGAAAGAATGACTTGGAAAAATCAGGAAAAATAACTCTCGGGTGAAGATCAAAGAAGTAGGAAGTCTGGGCGGGCTGGAGTGGATGGCGGTACCTTGGGTGCTTAGGATGGTCTGCATCTGCATTCAGGGTGGAATCAACCAAGAGACATGTCTATGCCAGGGCTGTGAGGACATTTCTTCTTAACAAAGAGACAAGAGGATCCCTAGAATGGGCAAGGTCCTCCTGTGCTGCCCTGTTGTAAATGACTGAGAGAAGCAGTAGTGCTGTGCCTGCCTTCAGTCCCTGCTGGTGAGTGTGTGTACACTGTTCACACCTGTGCACCTGCACTCAATCCCTGCTGGTGAGTGTGTCTACTGTGTTCACACCCTGCACCTTCCGTCAGTTCCTGCTGGTGAATGTGCTTCTGCACCTGCCTTCACTTTCAGCTGGTGAGTGTGTCTACACTGTTCACATTCTCCGTCTGTCTTCAGTCCCTGCTGGTGAGTGTGTCTACACTATTCACACTCTGTATCTGCCTTCAGTCTCTGCTGGGGAGTGTGCCTTTGCTGTTCACACTCTCCACCTGCCTTCAGTCCCTGCTGGTGAATGTGCTTCTGCACTGTTCACACTTCTGCACCCACATTCACTTTCAGCTGGTGAGTGTGTCTACACTGTTCACACTCTGCACCTGTCTTCAGTACCTGCTGGTGAGTGTGTATCTGCACTGTTCACACCTCTGCACCAGCCTTCACTTTCTGCTGGTGAGTGTGTCTACGCTCTTCACATCTTTGCATCATACTTCAGTCCTTGCTGGTGAGTATGTATGGACTATTCCCACCTCTGTACTTACCTTCAGTCCCTGTTGGTGAGTGTGCATCTACACTGCTCACAACTCTGAACCTGCCTTCAGTCCCTGCTGATAAGTGTGAGTCTACACTGTTCACACTCTTGTACCAGCCTTCATTTACTACTGGTGAGGGCATCTACACTGCTCATACCTCTGCACCTCCCACTGGAACCAAACTGATTTCACATTCATGTGGACTAACACAAGTGCCTTTCAGAAACTTCTAGGCCTTCCATTACTGACTGAATGTTAAGATCTTTAGCCTTATAAACTGACCAGCTACCCGATTCTCATCCTCTCCACATGCATATAGTGAATGACTGACTACTCAGCAAATATACTGTTTGTCATTCAATTAAAATCTCTTTCTGAAATGTATACATTCTATTCCTCTAGAGAACCCTAACTATTGCACAAATATTTAATACACCATCTCATCTAGCATTCTGTTGGCATGCTAAATTCCAAAATAGCACATGTCAGAGACTCTAAGGCAGAAAGGCATTCGTATGGGAAGTATTGATATTATATACTTAGGACTGCTGTTTACACCTGGTAGAGATAATGTAAGTAATAAGACTGAATCTCTTCTCCATAATGAGTATTCTTGCAATGTAAAGAGAATCCTTTATAACTTATGCTACAAAGTGTGCACAAGAGTTAAAGAGTACAACAATTGACAAAGATGCTGTGTCTTTAAGAAAAGACCCTCAATCTGTCCTCTGTCTGTGTTGGTAGAAATAGAAATGTAACTCATGGTACAGCAGCATCTGAAGGATTCCAATATCAGATAATGATATCAAAGACCAATGCTGTGACATGACAGTCCTAAAATAGAAAAAAATTAAGGTTGAACCCCAAAGGGGAGGCTCTTTGAGGCCAATGTAACTGAGTAGCCCTAACAGAGTGTCTTCAACTGAAATTATGTCTATTTTGCCCAAATACAAGTAAAGGATCTGAGGCATAAAATGTGTAAGCAGAAACCTGAGTTGTCTTCAGAGAAAAATAGGTGTTGGGGCTGAGTTCAGACAGATGGTAGGAAGAAGTAGCCCCAGGGCAAAGGTACAGGGAAGGTTTCCATATGAATTTATGTTCTTCTCAGAGATGATGGAGTTACCTCATTTGTGACCACAGCAGACCAGCCTTGTCTTCTAATGCAAGCTGTTAGATGGGAAATCATGTTTCTAAATGCCCATGACATTTTGCCTTAGCCTCTCTGCCTTGGAGGAATATACAAACAACTCTTGTGTCAGTAGGAGCTCCATGAGCTCACTGAGGTCTGATTTATACCACATGGCCCAGCTAATCTCCTTCCCTTTTACTCTGAAATAACAGGAGATGTGTCCACAGACAAAGACAAGAGAGTTAATAGAGAGAAACATGGGGAAGGAAAGGGATGGGTGAGTGGAAAGGACATGAATGTGAAGTGTGAAATAACCTGAAATCCTGACCTTGAGTCTGTTTGGAGACCCACATGTTTATGTGCTGCCTGGACTTCTCCGGAGCTTTGGCAAAGGACAGCTGCTCCAGTTCTGAGCGATAGAACTGTAGACAGGACTCCTTAAAGGTCTTTGGAGAGAAAAATGGTTCCAAAGTTAATATTGCAAAATATGGTATTAGCAAGCTTCCCAAATGTCTGAATACTGTGGACTTAAACAACTAAACTAAAATTAATGCAGATCTCACTTTAAGAAACAATCATCTTCCCATACTGATCTTTTTAAGTGGGAATAAAAACATAGAAATAAATAAAAAGACTTAAAATATTTCAAGGTTTCTATGTAGAATTGAGGTCTTGGGGCAAGTTTATGAAATTGAGTCTCCCTAGATAGCCTATCCTGTACTAGAACTAGTGACCCACCTGTCTGAAATTTCTAAATCAGACATTATATGTGTATCACCACACTGTCTAAAATGTGATCCTTTATTTTCTCATATTCTCTTGGGTGCTTTTCTAGGGATCTATACCAACAAGTATTTGATATCAGCAAATGTTATTCTACTCATACAACTTACAGGGAGGATATCATAAGTATTTTCTGCAAAGAGCCTGTTGGCCATTTTAAGAATGTTCGATTTGTTGGGCTTGGTCAGGTTACTTAAAAGGCTCTGGAACCCTTTATGGATGTCTTCCTCCATGTTTAAAGTAAATGCCTGTGAAGCAAGAGAGTGAAACATAAATTCAGTGAAGAAACACTTTGATTGCAAAAGAAATTTTCAAGCTAAAGTGATACAAGGAGATTGAAGGCCAGTAGAATCTGATGCAAGGAAGTTTGGGATTGAAACAAAGAAGATAGAAAATAATCTTGCTGGCCAATGAATAATTACAAAGTCTAATGCTCTAAAATGAGATAGATCTCAGAAACCCATATGTCCAATAATGTCAACTTCTGTTTTTCTCAGTGTGGTACTTGGGACTGAAACTCAGCCCTCAGTCATGCTATGCAAGATATCTGCCTTATGATCTCAACAACCTTTCTCCTAAATTAAATGAAACAATTACTGAAAGACTTTTTCATTTGAAACTAACATGAGTAGCGTATCCATTGAACTTGGAATTCTCCTTTCTCTGTCTCCTTAGCACTGGTATTAAAGGTTTGTGGAACCAGGCCTAGAAAAAGATTTATAGTGATCCATTTTTTAACAGAAATCCACAAATTTTGAAGGGTTCACTACAAGCTCTTCTAAATAAAACTCACCCGATCCAGAGGTGAGCAGGTTCCGGCACCTGATCCCCTGTCCCGCCCATCTGAAAAGTTGCATTCCAGGACAAGGGTCAAGCTGCAGAGCCTGATCCAGACTCTCCTTAGCAGACAGGACTAGGATTGGATATGTGGGGCTCCTCCAGACACACCTAAAGAGGGGAAATTGCATGGCTGCCCCTACCTTCAAGGCAAATGGAAACATCAGAGATGGACTGAGGCTTTGAAATTCAGAGCCCTGCCCAGAGCAGAGTCAGAGATTAAGCAGACCCCTTACTCAGAGGAGACAGGAGACACTCAAGCCCTCTTGCCACAGCTGACTAGGAGCAGTGCATTGTGAACCACTGAAACCATGGTCAGATGCCATTTCAAAATACATATATTAATATAAAGAACAACAAGGCAACTCCAGAAGAAACTGGTGATTTTATAACTACAATAACTGAGCAGAACAATGAAGAGGAAACAGAAGGAAACAACACCAAAAACACCTTTATGAAGATTATTGAACACTTCAAAGAAGATACAAAATTCAATTAAAAAACAGAAAAAATACAAACAAAAACTGGGAAGAGATGAATGAATCCTTCAAAGAAAAATATAAAATTCATCCATCATATAAACAAACTAATGGGAAGAAAATCACATTGTCATATCCTCAGATTCTGAAAAACCCTTTGACACAATCCAACACTCCGTTATGATAAAAGCTCTGGAGGGATCAGGAATATAGGGACAATATCTCAATAAAGGCGATTTACAAGAAGCCAACAGCCAACATCAAATATAATGAAGAAAACTCAAAGCAATCCCACTAAAATCAGGAACTAGACAAGGATGTCCCCTTTCCCTTATCTATTCAATATAGTTCTCAAATTTTAGCTAAAGCAATAATAGAACAAAAGGAGATTGAGGGATACAAACTGGAAAAGCAGTGAAGCTATCTCTATTTGCAGATGATATGATTGTATACATAAGTGACCAACAAAATTCCACCAGGGAACGTCTAGAGCTGAAAATCACCTTCAGCAATTTAGCAGGATCCAAGATTAACTCAAAGAAATCAGTAGCCCTTCTATACACCAAAGATAAAAGGGCTGAAAAAGAAATATTGGAAACATCACCCATTATAATAGCTGCAAATAGCATTAAATATTTTGGAGTAACTATAACCAAAGAAGTAAAAAATCTAATTGACAAAAACTTTAAATCACTGAACAAAGAAATTGAAGAAGATATCAAAAAATGAAAAGCTCTCCCATGTTCCTGGATAGGTAGGATCAACATAGTAAAAATGGCAATTCTACCAAAAACAATCTACATATTGAATGCACTGCCCATCAAAATCTCAACACAATATTTTATGGACCTTGAAAGAACAATACTCAGCTTCATTTGGAATAACAGGATAGCCAGGATTGCCAAAACAGTTTTGTTCAACAAAAGAACCTCAGACTTTATTCTTAATTTAAAAAATGTCATAGTGATAGACAATGTCTCCCTTCCTCTTTAGCTTCAAAAGCATTCATGGGGTGTGAATATTCTTATCCTCATTTCTTTCTAGCTCTTAGGCATATCAAGGAGGTATGTGTGGCTAAAAGGCAACTTACCTGGGATATCTGGACTGCAGTATCTCCCTTGGCCCCCAACAGGACCATAGCTAGAGCAGACGAGATGCTCATAGGAGAGTAACATATATTTTGCATTGGGTTGTTCTCACATAGCACTTTTAGAAGATGGATGGCAAAAGAGCCATTAGCTTCAGACAGAGTATTCATGATGCAGAGTCTGGAGGAAAGAAGAAATTGTATCAGCACTGGGCTGAAGGTTCCTAGATCTGACTCAGGGAAATATGGGACTCAACCCATGGATGTCATTCCAAAATCATAAGAATTTTAAATTAGTTTTAAAATTTTATTCTCAGGCTAAGTCCATCCATAGAGCTTGTTATCTACGTGCAGTCATAGCAACAGTACAAACTAGTGTCTGAGCCATCGGGGTAGATAGGTCACATAGGTCAGATCATGGGCACTAAACACACAGAACAAGACTGAGAGAAGCACCCTCTACTCTCCTTCCATCCAGACCAGCTTCTCTCCTGAAGATGGTGAACTGAGGACAAAGAAAAGAAAAACCAAGAAAAGGAAAAAGAACACAGACATGAGCAGCTATGTCCTCTGCCCTGGCTCTAGCAATGTTGCATTCTGAGCTCTGACAGTGAAGACTCCTCTGAGATATTCAAGTATGCAATAGACAATGGCTCTGTATTGACAGTTGCTACAGGACAGACACTAAAATGTCTAATGAGATTTAAAGACAGACTGGTGTCATCTGTTTCACTGTGCAGCAAGGGGCATGAACCTGCAGTGACTGCTCAGGGGCTCTTGATGAGCAATGCCTCTCAGGATGCTTCTCTGTTTTGCATGTCTCAGTTCCTGGTAAATCAACATCTTAGCCCACACTAAATGACTGTTCCTGCCACTGAGCACCCATCTAAGTCACTTCACATCCATTGAATGTGCTCAGTGACATATGACCTTTGAACACTGGACATGTTTTCCACAGTGCTTTCCAGTGTGCTTAAATACAAATCAAATACCCAATCACAGCACACACTTTTTCTCTATCCACAGACTGAGGGATATAGCACCCTGAGTGTATATCTAGATCCTGTCAATCTTCCCTTTAAATGACCTAAGGATCTTCAGAAAGCTGGGGCTCCCTCATTTCAGTGACTTGCCCTTACAATGGTCTTGTCTAACCCTTCTTGTGACCCCTAGACTAATGCCCATCCTTATTTCCCTTTAAATATGCAGCTGAAAAATCTATTCCACATAGAAGGTCATTTACTCCATCTATGTCACTGAGTTCAACCTACTCACCCTTCACTTCTTCATTGGCACAAGACAACCTCAGCCATCTGCTCTTTATCACATGTACACATAATCCTTTCTTTTACATTTTGTGGTTTGCTCCAGACTTTGTGCTCTCTGAATAAATAAGATGTCAGGCACTCCCTTCCCAATCATCTAAACTATTCCCTGGATCAACATTGCTGTGGGAGCATGTTTAGTCAACATGGAATCATGTATTTTCGCAACTGGAATGAAGAGTGCTCAGATTGGAGTAGAGCTAGCTTATCTTTAAAAGGCATAGAGGTAAGAGAGACATCAATTCACAGATACTTGATGGAAGAGCATACTTCATGAAATGGCTTAGGTGATAGAACATTAGAAGAAGCATGACAGTACCAGGGGGAAAGGAAACTGAGTCACTGAAGCACCTATTCCTGACTGAAATGGCTCCTACAGCTTCAGGGGCTCAGCCCTAAGACTAGCCTTGCTGCCAGTGTCCTTCTGGGGTTTCTAGAGAAGTCACCTCCTTAAACACCACAGAACACCGCTTGTCATTTTACTTTTACTAACACTAAGGTCCTGGGGTTCTTTCTCCCTACTCAGCCTCGACTTCCAATCCTGTTCCTACTGATCTCACAGCAGGGACTGAGCCAGTCACCTTACCTGTCAACTTCACAGCCTCCCAGTGCAGTGTTCAAGGCTTGATGCCTCTGGAGTGAACAGCATACCCTGTTCTCTCCAGCCTTTTATTCACTTCAGGGCGGGGACAGGATGCCTCAGTGATCTAGGCTAGGGTTTGAAGAACCTGCCTGTCACATCCTGCTCTGTCCTCTGCAGGGTGGAGATGGCTGGAGGCTGCGGAAATACGGGGCCCTTGAGAAAGAAAAAACACGTGGTTTCTTGGATCTTTGGCTGACAAGACACCAAGTGTCAAGGCTTCCCAGGATGTTAGAAACACCTGACTACTATAGCTGATCCCAAACCTCCATGTATGGAAGGGATTCAGTTTTAAAGGAGTTAACTCCCTGTGTTTTGTTAGGCCTGGCCTAACATAGACCCTATGTGCATAATCCTGGTGTTGACTTCTAGAAGAGCCTTTTCCCAAGTGCTGAGGTGGAGACTGCTCCACTGGAGCATTCCTCCTTGACTGATGACCAAAAAACAGACACCAAGGCAACTGAGAACAGGATCATGTCCTCCATCCCCAAACATGACACACTGTATTTTCATGGCCTAAGGGAGGAGACCTCATTAAATGTCACATGGTAACCATCTCAGCTCCTCCAATCTTAGGGTTTAAAATGAGGCAATTTATGTTTGTGGGTGTTTTGCCTGACACATACATATGCATCAATTATATGTGTGGTGGCCACAAAAGTCAGAAGACTGAATGTTGTCTTTTTTACTGCACTAATCCCTTGACCCTTCTCATGGCAGCTGAGGAATTATGTCTCAATACAGATGCATTTTATATCATAGACCTTTGGTCTTAAAGTACCATGGTTTTTCAGTGTCTTTTAGTTTACTTAGATAGCTATACGATGGTCATCACCATCCAATTCTAGATCTCTTTGGCTACTATAAAAAGTAATAGACTGCCCACAACCAACATCAATTAACCACAGCCACCCTGTTTTACTAGAAGGCGCTAATCTCTTTTTTTCAGGATTTTCTCAGTGAATAGCAATTCTTCTAAATGAAACATGTGGTCATGTGTGTGGAATTCTTTTCTAACCTGATATCTTCTAGACTCATGCTTATTAGTTCAAGGTCTCAACAACCTGAGCATTAGCCACAGATATGCTGCACAGTGCTTCCAGGAGGGTATTCAATTCCTTTCAAAAACTCTTAATACACAAGTTTTGACTTTGCCCCAGAATAGAACTGCAGGATGAACCAGCATGATGGAGATTCAATATATAAAGAAAAAACACACATACATATTTAAACACAATAACACACACTCAGTAGAAGACAGGATGAGACACACCTGAGCATACAGGAGTCTCTAAGAAAATTATGGCATCAGTGTCATAGTAGCAAATACATATGTGGCTATGGCATCAGTGTCATAGTAGCAAATACATATGTGGCTGTCCTCCACATATGTATTTGTGGAATCAAAAGTTACATATCACAAAGTTGATAAGAAACATTCCTTTCCTATTTTTATTGAAGAGATATAACTTTTACATCTTATTATTTTATGGACAAGCTTTCAAAACTACAAAAATTAAAGTCTTTTGATGCCAAGGCTAATAAGAGTATATCAACATACTAAGATGCCTGGAGGAAAATTGGAACATTAGAGACTTCACAGACACATGAGAAGCTCATGCTACCTACAAGGACACACATGTAGCTTCCCCAGGGAGACCAAGGCCCCATGATACTGAACCTGAGAGCTCACACAATTTCACACTACCTGTATACAATCTGTCTAGAAAGCAATTCTCTCGATGTTTTCTCCTTCGTGGCTTATGGATGTCCAGCTTTTCACTAATCTCTTTGTTCCAGAAGCTTCCTGGTGTCCCTGTCTTCTCTAAGGCTCTCATTTTCTGCTGCTTGTCTCCATTGTTCCACAGAGGCTTGTCTTCTCACCCCTGACCTAGCAGGGAATGACAGCAGCTGAAGTGACATCTGTTGTGTCATTCTTTCTCATGTTGGTCCAGGGAAGGGTTGGGTTACTTACACACAGCATCTGCTTCCTTACTCACTCTGTGGTAACCACCCTGAAGGGGAATGCAACATTTCCCATCCCTTTAGGCTCATGTGCTTAGACCAACGACTTCTGACTGTCCCTGTATTAACTTGTGATCTTGGGGACACTTTTTACATTGTTTCTATATTACTGAAGTGGTTGGTCCATAGTTTTTGTCCCCCTCGGTCTTGTTTCCTAGGACACGGTGTCTCCTCCATGCTCTCATTCTCCTTCTCCTCAGCAATGCTTCCTCCAGAGGCTTCCCAGCAGTCTTTGTCTTTGTTCCTCTTCTAACAAGGGACCACACTATTTTTATCTTTTGGCTGGAAAGCTCTGGCATTTTCTTCTTCTTCTTCTTCTTCTTCTTCTTCTTCTTCTTCTTCTTCTTCTTCTTCTTCTTCTTCTTCTGCTTCGTCTGCTTCTTCTTCTTCTTCTTCTTCTTCTTCTTCTTCTTCTTCTTCTTCTTCTTCTTCTTCTTCTGCTTCTTCTTCTTCTGCCTCTCTTTTTCTTCTTCTTCTTCTCCTCCTCCTCCTTCACTTCCTCCTCCTCTTTCTCTTCCTCTTCCATCTCCTCCTCCTACTTCTTCTTCCATAATTTGCTTACTTTATGTAGTCTGCTAGAACAGGGTCCTACACCTAAGAAGGCAATGTTCACATATGAAAAATAAACCTATTTCACAGCAATACAGTCCATCATCTATTTTATATTCCTCAAGTAAGTACAGGTATTATCTTTACTGCAATATCTATTGAGGTCACAGAATTCTTATCCTTGTCTGAGCAGAAGTGTCTCTTGGATTCAGAATCTTCTTCCATGTTGCTGCTGTTTGGGGCATACAACCCAGGAGACAACAGCTGTTGTCTTGCTGCCTTCCAAAGCTCTCTTTCGTGTTTTTCACAAATATATTGATTTTTGAGTTACCTTCCTTAGTTTATGTAACCTAGTAAAAAATATAAAACCATGCTTTGCAAGTCTGTTGAGACATGCCTTGAACTGTAAGTAATGTTTGTAGATAATGTTTAACTCTAACCCCTGAGTTCTCCATACAATGTCACAGGAAATGAATATTACCATGATAGCCAACCAAAACTCAGACATTTTACTAGCTATCTCTTGCATTTAAAATTGACCCATATGTCTCTCGTCCGTCTATCATGTGGCTTGGGGCCTTTCTCTTTAGGGCTTCCTGCTCTCCATGTCTGACTGCAGCTGCTCTGATGCTGTTAATCTTCCTCAACATCATTTTCATCTTGACTCTACCTCCTACACTGATTCTGTTCAGTTACTGATAGTTAGCTTCCATATTAAAACAATCACAATGATATGCATTAACACACTTTAAAGGAGTATTCCACATTTCTGAATTTATCTCTAATTAAATGGAATGAATTTTACTTCAACATATTAGAATTATATACAACAAAACAGTTATCAACTAAAAATTACAATTTAAATATTCAGTCCATTTTCATTTGGCAAACTTAGAGAAAATACTCTGCTATTTATCTTATTTTTGAAACTCTAACCTTTAAAATCTACTCTACCTTTTATCATAACTAAGGGACATGATAGCTATGGCCGTATAACCTTTAACGCTGTCAAAATCCCTAGAACCATGAAATGTTCCTAATAATAGAGATATCTAGCAGCCTGGACAGTCACCCTAAGTTAATATGTAATGTTTGTGCATCCAATTTTGACCCATAGTCCTAAATTGTTGACAGAGATTTTTGAAAAGGAAGAATTTTGCAGGACTATCCTACCTTCTCATGGCATAGGTTGACAGTCACTGATTATGCAATCGGATGGTCCATTTTGGACAGTGTATTGTCAGTAATTGAGTCAAGGGCATTTTCTTTGCTCAGATGGCAGGCATTGACCTAAAGAAAGCAAATTTAATAGAGAGGTTCTTTGAAGACCATCATCTTTAATGAAGGCAATATGCGCTCTCAGAAGCAGATGATTATCACTGTCATAATAGGCCTTAGGTTTTAACATGTTAAATGCCTTATTCTGTAGGTCTTTGATATGTTTAAAGATCATTTATTTAGCCAAATGAATTTGTGTATGTTCTTTAAAACATATATGACATGAATACTAGTTTGAGTATCATGTTTTGAACTACAGACAATTCCAAGATAGCTAGCTGAGATTATCCTCTCTCACACACTAATGCAGCCAGGACTTCAAATAAGCTCTGCACTCTCCCATTACCCAGAATCTGGTAAGAATTGATACCACTAGCTTTCTTAAGTTTTCACGATTGTTTTGCTTTTTTCAAGATTTCCTAGAGATATCCATGAACCACAGACAACAGGAAGTAATATTAAGAACACAATGCCCAGATACAAGAGGTGAGGTGGGTGCTCTTTTACTCTATCTCTTAGTTATAAATATTTTTCATTGTGTGTGGGGGGGGAGTTAAATGTTGTTATTGAGTATGGTTTTTAAAAAAGCTAAACAGGAGAGTAGATTCAGTGATCTCATTCTGAAAAAAAAAAAGGTAGAATGTGGAAAAAATTTTAAGCCATGAAATAGAACAGTGGCCAATGTTAGGGGTGGCTTATGATTTAGCTCAAGTTTTTCAAAATGATCCTATATTTGGATTCTACATGGAAGAGTAATCAGTTAGTGTGTCTCCACATCTTCTCAAGTTGGCATGGAATGGAGCTAGCTCAGTTTTCTAGCTTCTGCTCAGTATTCAACGTACAGTATGCTTTCTTACCTACTGTGTGAGTTGGACACCAATTTCCATTTCCTTGCTGCTACAAATGGGGACATAGATGGCATGGGAGTCACAGTTCTTTTGTGAACTAGTGTGTGATATCACTAGGATATATGCTGGAGTGAACCTTGAGGTACGGGTGACACATAGATTATAGATGATATTACCAGAGAATGACTTGTTTTACCCTATCAGTTTAACAATTCCATGAACCCCATTATAATACTTACTGTGATCTATGGTAAGATTAATTTCCTGGAAGACAAGGACTGAGGGCTTTGAAACTCTGTCCTCATCCAGAGCAGAGTCAAAGGTAAGATGATCCCACCTACTGTGCCACATTCCAGAAAATTCCTCTCTGGGATTGGCCATGCACCCAAGGGTCTGATCTCAGATTCATTCCAGCAAAAGGCCCTAGGCCCTGCCTGGCTCAGCCCCTTTTCCAGGATGAACAAAGCCAATACACAAGAACTGAGGACCTTGGAAATGCAGTCCTCTGTCTAGAGCAGAATCAAACATTGAACAGACCCTTCACTCACAGCAGACAAGACACACACAAACTCTCTACATAAAATTGATTAGGAGCTGACTAATTGTGAATCACTGAAGCCATGGGCAGACACCAGTGCAAGAATACATATAGTAATATAAAGAACAACACCAGAGGAAACTGATGGTTCTACAAGACCTGAACAAAGCAATTAAGTGGAATCAGATTGAAACAACACCAAAAAAACTTTTATGAAGATTATTGAAGCCTCCAATGAGAATATAAAAAAATTCCATTAAAGAAATAGAAGAAAATACAAACAAAAAATTGGAAGAGAGGAACAAACCCTGGAAAGAAAACTAAGAAAAAGAAAACTAAAAATTGAAAGAAACATTCCAGGAATTAAAACTCAAATAGAAACTATGAAAAAAAAGCACAAGATGAGGCATAGGAAGAAAAAGAATTTTGAAGTTATGAGCTAGAACTACAGACACAAGTATAACCAACAGAATTGAAGAGATGAAAGAGAGAGACCAAGGAGTGGAAGTCTCAATAGCAGAAATAGATATATCAGTTAAAGAAAACACTAAACCAAAAAGCCATAACACAAAATGTTCAGGAAATTTAGGACACCATGAAAAGTTCTAACCAGATAATAATAGGAATAGAAGAAGGAGAAGAATTCCAGCTCAAAGGCACAGATAAAGTATTCAACAAAATCATAGATGAAAACTAACCCAACTTAAAGAAGGAGATGCCTATAAAGGTACAAGAAGCTTACAGAACACCAAATAGATTTGAACCTAATAATGAGTCTGCTTGCCACACAATAATCAAGCAACAAAACATACAGAACAACAAAAAAATTTTAAGAGCTGCAAAAGAAAAGGCAGATACATCAGAATGATACCTGAATACGCAATGGAAACAATGAAAGCTAGAAGGTCTTAGTCAGAAGTTATACAGACACTGAAAGAGCAAGGATGTCAACTTAGACTGCTGTACTCAACAAAACTATCAATCATCATAGATGGAGTAAACAAGAGATTTCATGACAAAGTCAGACTTAAACAATACCTATCTACAAATCCAGCCCTTCAGAAAACATTAGAGTGAAAACTCCAACCTAATGATCCCAGCTACACCAATGAAACCACAAACAATCAGTATCCCCAGGGTAGAAAATCCCAGTGAAAAGAAAAACATTTCACTCGTTAACAAAAATAACAGCAAATATCAGTCAGTGGTCACAAATATCCCTTAAGATCAATGGACTTAACTCACCAATAAAAAGATACACATTAACACAATGGATACATAAACAGAAGCCATCCTTCTGCTGCATACAAGAAGCACACCTCAACCTTAAAGACAAAGACAGACTCAGAGTAAAGGGTTGAAAAAAGATTTTCCAAGTGAATGGACCTAAGAAACAAGGTGAGGTTGCCATCCTAATATCGAACAAAGTAGACTTCAAACTAAGATCATTTAAAAGAGACCAGGATGAACATTACTTATTCATCTCAGGGAAAATTGGTCAAGATGAGATTTCAATCCTGAATATTTATGCCCCTAATATATGGGCATCTACCTATATAAAAGAAACAATACTAAAGCTCAAATCTCATATCACTGCTGACACACTAATAGTGGGAGACTTTAATACCCCACTTTCACCTTGGATAGGTCAACCAGACAGAGACTCAACAGAGAAATAAGGAGTCTAACAGAGGTTATGATGCAAATGGATTTAATAGATATTTAGTGAATCTTCCACCCAAATGCAAAAGAATATACATATTTCTCAACACCACATGGAGCTTCATCTAAAATTGACCACAAACTTATATCAATAGATACAAAAAAGTCAAAATAGTCCCTTGTATCATATCAGAACACCAGGGCCTAAAGTTAGAGTTCACCACAGCAAAAAATCACAGAAAGCCTACCAACTCATGGAAACTAAACATCACTCAACTAAACCACCTCTGGGTCAAGGAAGATATGAAGAAACATATCAAGATGTCCTAGAATTTAACAAAAATGAAATCGCAGCGTATCCAAACTTATGGGACACAATGAAGGCAGTCTTGAGAGGAAAATTCATACCACTAGATGTCTATTTGAAAAACCTAGAGAAATCCTGCCCTAGAGATCTATCAGCACTGCTGAATGCCTTAGAACAATTAGAAGCAAACTCACCTAGAAGGAGTAGATGGCAGGAAATAATCATACTTAGAGCTGAAACCAACACAATTGACACAAAAAGAATGATACAAAGAATTAATGAATCCAAGAGTTGGTTCTTTGAGAAAGTCAACAAGATAGATAAATTCTTAGCCAAACTAACCAAAAAGCAGAGAGAGAGAATTCAAATCAACAAAATCAGAAACAAAAGGGGGACATAACAACAAATGCCAATGAAATCCAGAGAATTGTCAGGCCATACTTTGAAAATTTATACTAAACAAAAAAAAATTGAAAATCTGGAAGAAATGGACAGCTTTATGCACAGGTAGCATTTACCAAAATTAAATCAAGATCATATTGAATGCCTAAACAGACCTATAACCCCAAAGGAAATTGAAGCTCTCATTAAAAGCCTCATAAGTAAAAAAGCACAGGTCCAGATAATTTCAGTGCAAAGTTGTACCAAACATTCAAAGATGAGCTATTACCAATACTCCTCAAAATGTTTCACGCAATAGAAATTGAAGGAATATGGCCAAACTCTTTATATGAGTTCTCAATTACAATAATATCCAAGCCACTCAAAGACAGAACAAAGAAGGAGAATTACAGACAAATTTCCCTCATGAATATTGATGGTAAAATTCTCAACAAAATTCTGGCAAACCGTATACAACAATATAGAAAAAATATCATCCACCATGATCAAGAAGGCTTCATTCAAGAAATGCAGGTATGGTTCATCATATGTTAACTGTAAATGTCATCCATCATATAAACAAAATGAAGGAAAATAAAACCATATGATCATGTCCTTAGATGCTAAAATAGCCTTTGACAAAATCCAACAATCCTTTATGATAAATGTTCTGGAGAAATCAGGAATAGAGGGAAAATATCTAAATGTAATCAAGGCGATTACATGAAGCTGATAGCCAACATCAAACTTAATGGAGAAAAACTCAAAGCAATTCCACTAAAATCAGAAACTAGACAAGGATGTCCTCTCTCCCATTATCTATCAATATAGTTCTTGAAATTTTAGCTAAAGCACTAAGAGAATGAAAGGAAATGAAGGGGAACAAATTGAAAAAGAAGAAGTGAAACTATCTCTACTTTCAGATGATATGATTGTTTACATAAGTGATCCACAAAATTCTACCAGGAAAATTTTACAGCTGATAAACACCTTCAGCAATATAGCAATATGCAAGGTTAACTCAAAGAAATCAGTAGCTCTCCTATACACTAAGGATAAAAGGACTGAAAAAGAGATAAGGGAAACATCACCCTTAATAATAGCTGCAAATAGCATTAAATACCTTGGGATAATTATAACCAAAGAAGTAACAGATCTATTTGACAAAAATTTCAAATCACTGAAGAAAGGAATTTAAGAGGGTATCAGAAAATGGAAAGATCTCCCATGTTCCTGAGTACAAAGGGTCAACACAGTAAAAATGACAATTCTACCAAAAGTAATCTACAGATTCAATGCACTGCCCATCAAAATCCCAACACAATATTTTACAGACCTTAAAAGAACAATACTCAACTTCATTTGGAATAACAGGAAAGCCAGGATTGCCAAAACAATTTGCTCAACAAAAGAACCTCAGAAGGCATCACCATCCGGGAATTCAAGTTATAGTATAGAGCTACAGGAATAAAAACAGCCTGGTACTAGCATAAAAACAGACTTGTGGATCAATGGAATTGAATTGAAAATCCCAACATAAACCCAAAAACCTGTGAACACCTGATCATTGACAAAGAGGCCCGAAATACTCAGTGGAAAAAGGATAGTATCTTTAATAAATGGTGTTGGCATAGTTGGATGGTAGTGTGTAGAAAAATGCAAATAGATCCAAGCCTATCACCCTGTACAAAACTCAAATCAAAGTGAATTAAAGACCTCAGCATAAAGGCATCCACACTGAACCTGATAGAAAACAATTTGAGAAATACTCTCCAACTTATTGGCACAGGTGACCACTTTTTAACTATAACACCAGTAGCACAGACACTAAGAACAACAATCAGTAAGTGGGACCTCCTGAAACTGAGAAGCTTCTGTAAAGCCAAGGACATAGTCAATAAGACAAAAGGACAGCCTACAGAATGGGAAAAGATTTTCACCAATCCTACAAGTGACAGAGGACTGATCTCTAAAATGTAGAGAGAACTCAAGAAACTAGAGTCCAAAACCTTGAATTACACAATCAAAAAATTGGGTTCAGAACTAAAAAGGAATTAATTCTCTGCAGAAGAATTACAAATGGCTGAAAGGCACTTGAGAAAGTGCTCAGTATCTTTAGCCATCAGAGAAATGTAAATCAAAACAACTTTGAGATAACACCTGACATCTGTCAGATTGGCTAAGATAAAAGACACAAATGTCTATGATGAGGTCTGGTGCCCTCTTCTGTAAAACTGTATGCATAATAAATAAATAAATCTTAAAGAAAAAAAAAAGACACAAATGGCAGCCTATCCTGGAGAAGTTGCAGAGCAAGAGGAACACTCCTCCATTGTTGGTGGGAGTGTAAGCTGGTTCAGCCCCTCTGGAATGCAGTATGGCGATTTCTCAGAAAACAGGGAATCAATCTCCCCAAAGACCCAGCAATATCCATACTGGGCATATACCCTACAGATGCACATTCGCATTCCAAATGTATTAGCTCAACCATGTTCATAGCAAAATTTTAGTAATAACAAGAACCTGGGAACAACCTAGATGCCCCTCAACTGAAGAATGGATTCAGCAGTGAGAAAAAAATAAAGAGATCCTAAAATTTGCAGGCAAATGGATGGATTTGGAGAATATCCTCCTAAGCGAGGTATCACAAACCTAGAAAGATAAGCAGGGGATGTACTCAACTCATTAGTGGACTCTAAACAAAAAAGCAAAAAGCAAAGTATGTCCAAGCTGGAAACCACAACCACTGAACAGCTTCAACATGCTTTGCTTTTGACTGGCAACTTGCAGCCCATTTCCTCCAGAGGAAACCTAACTCAGTCTTGATGTTGGACTGAGGAAAGCAGATCTGCCTGTAGAGAATGTTGAACTAAATTTCTTGTGAACTTGGGAAATCCTGCCCTTTGTGTGGAGGAGAAAAACTGATGGAGAGAAGAGTGAGTGCCTGGGAGGGGCGGCCAGGGGAAAGGAGCTTGAATAAGGGGATACATGGATAA
Source organism: Sigmodon hispidus (assembly GCA_004025045.1). Taxonomy (NCBI): domain Eukaryota; kingdom Metazoa; phylum Chordata; class Mammalia; order Rodentia; family Cricetidae; genus Sigmodon; species Sigmodon hispidus. The sequence goes on from PVIH01004498.1 coordinate 51,171, forward strand.
AAAATAAATGACTTTTTTTGATAATAAAAAAAAGTTTCGGATTCAGGGACTGTGTATTGTCTGTAGAGCTTGTCCCAGCCCACTCTGGAGCAAGCAGAGATAAACTCTGCCTGTCATGGTCACCGAAGCTGCTGCTGAGGGAATTCCAGGGCTACCCACCTCCAACTGAGCAATCAGATAAGGACTGGAGACCCTAAAGGACAGACTCAGACCCCGCCCAGAGGTGAGGAGGAGTCAGCAGGCCCCAGTGCCTGTATCCCAGCCAGGAAGGGGAGACTTGAGCTCCTGTAGGTTTCGGATCTGGTTCCAGGACCAGGTGCTGTGTGCAGAGTGTGTCCCAGTACACTCTGGAGCAGGCAGAGATTAACTCTGCCTGTCATGGTCCCCAGGGCTGCTGCTGAGGGAGTTTGCATGGCAGCCACCCCGCCTCTCATTGGTCAAACAGACAAAGATTGAAGACTTGAAATTCAGTCCCCTGAACAGTGCAGAAGTAGCAATTGAACAGACCTTTTCATCAGAGGTCACAGGAGGCACACAAGCCCGAGTGCTACAACTGACCAGGAGCCACCTAATCGTGAACCACTAAAGCCATGGGCAGACACCATGGGAAAAACTTACATAATAATATACAGAACAACAAGGTAACTCCAGAAGAAAGTGACGACCCTACAAATACAAGACCTGAACTGAGCAATGAAGAGGAAGCAGAAGGAAGCATCACCAAAAATTCCTTTTTGATGATCATCGAAGCTCTTAAAGAAGATATGAAAAATAGCCTTAAAGAAATAGAAGAAAATACAAACAAAAAATTGGAAGAGATGAACAAATCTATGAAAAAAAAATGCCAGGAACTAAAAGCTGAAATAGAAGCAATAAAAAAGACACAAAATGAGGCAAAGATGGAAATAGAAAACCTGAAGAAAAAAGCTGGAACCACAGAGCATAACAAACAGAGTTCAAGAGATGGAAGATAGAATCTCAGAAGTGGAAGATTCAGTAGCTCAAATAGATATATCAGTCAAAGAAAATAGTAAAACTAAAAAAGCCATAACTCAAAATGTTCAGGAAATCTGGGACACCATTAAAAGACCTAATTTGAGAATAATAGGAATAGAAGAAGGAGAAGAATACCAGCTCAAAGGCACAGATAATGTTTTCAATAAAATCATAGAAGAAAACTTTCCTAACCTGAAGAAGGAATTGCCTATAAAGATACAAGAAGCTTACAGAACACCAAATAGATATGACCCCCCAAAAAAGTCAGCACACCACATTATAATCTAGCCACAAAACATACAGAACAAAGAAAAAATTTTAAGAGCTGCAAAAGAAAAGGGCCAACTCACATATAAAGGCAGACCCATCAGAATAACGCCTGACTATTCAATGGAAATGATGAAAGCTAGAAGGGCTTGGTCAGAAGTTATACAGACACTAAAACAGCATGGCTGCCAAAATAGAATACTATACCCTGTAAAATTAACAATCACCATAGATGGAGAAAACAAGGTATTTCAGGACATAATCAGACTGAAAGAATATCTATCTACCAATCCAGCACTACAGAGAGTATTAGAGGGAAAATTCCAACCTAAGGACCCCAGATACACCCATGAAATCACAAGCAATCAGTAATTCCACAGAAGAATACTCCAGAGAAAGGAAATACAAACAAGTTACCACTAAAAATGGCAGGAAATATCAATCACTGGTCACTGATATCCCTTAATATCAATGGATATATAGTTCTCTTATAAAACACCACACACTTACAAGATGGGTACAACAACAGAAGCCATCCTTCTGTTGCCTTCAAGAAACACACCTCAACCACAAGGACAAACACAGGCTTAGAATGAAGGGTTGGGAAAAGATTTTCCAGTCAAATGGTCCTAAGAAGCAAGCGGGGGTTGTAATCCTAATATCTAACAAAATAAACTTTAAGCTAAAAGGAATTAAAAGGGACCAACATGGTCACTACTTATTAATCACAGAAAAATTGGTCAAGAGGAGATTTCAATCTTAAATATTTATACCCCTAATATAAGGGCACCTACCTATGTAAAAGAAACAATGCTAAAGCTCGAATCTCACATCATTTCTTACACCCTAATAGTGCGAGAATTCAATACCCTACTTTCATCCCTGGATAGATTAACCAGACAGAGACTCAACAGAGAAATAAGGAGTCTAACAGAGGTTATGATTCAAATGGATTTAATAGATATCTACAGAAGCATCCACCCAAAAGCAAAGGAATATACACATTTCTCAGCTCCTCATGGAACTTTCTCCAAAACTGACCACATAATTGGTCATAAAGCAAATATCAACAGATACAAAAAAATGGAAATAATCCCTTGTAACATATCAGACCATCATGGCCTAAAGTTAGAGTTCAACAACATCAAAACCTAAAGAAAGCCTACCAACTCATGGAAACTAAACATCACTCAGCTGAACCATCTCTGGGTCAAGGAAGAAATTAAGAAAGAAATCAAAGTCTTCCTAGAATTTAATGAAAATGAAATCACAACGTGTCCAAACTTGTGGGACACAAGGAAAGCAGTCTTAAGAGGAAAACTCAGAGCGCTAGATGCCTATATGAAAAATCTAGAGAAATCCCACACTAGAGACTTAACAGCACAGCTGGAAAGCCTTAGAACAATTAGAAGTGAACTGACCTAGAAGGAGTAGACAGCAGGAAATAATCAAACTTAGAGCTGAAATCAATACAATTGAAACAAAAAGAACAATACAAAGAATCAATGAATCTAAGAGATGGTTCTTTGAAGAAGTTAACAAGATAGATAAGCCCTTAGCCAAAATAATCAAAAAACAGAGAGAGAGTGTCCAAATCAACAAAATCAGAAATGAAAAAGGGGGCATAACAACAGAATCACAGGAAAAACAGAAGATTATCAGATCATACTTTGAAAATCTGTATTCCACAAAAATGGAAAGCCTGGAAGAAATGGACAGTTTTCTGACCAGGTACCACCTACCAAAATTAAATGAAGATCAGATTAATTACCCAAACAGGCCTATAATTCTTATGGAAATTGAAGCTGTCATTAAAAGCCTCCCCAAAAATAAAAGCCCTGGTCCAGACAGTTTCAGAGCGGAATTCTACCAGACATTCAAAGAAGAATTACTACCTTTACTCCTCAAATTATTTCACACAGTAGAAACTGAAGGAATATTGCCAAATTTCTTTTAAGAGGCCACAATTACCCTAATACCTAAGCCACTCAAGGACACAACAAAGAAGGAGAATTACAGACCAAATTCCCTCATGAATATTGATGCGAAAATTCTCAACAATTTTGACAAACAGTATGTAACAATATATAAAAGATATCATCCACCACGACCAAGTAGGCTTCATCCCAGAAATGCAGGGCTGGTTTAACATACGAAAAATTGTAAATGTTATCCATCATATAAACAAATTAAAGGAACAAAACCACATGATCATATCCTTAGATGCTGAAAAAACCTTTGATAAAATCTGACACTCCTTTATGATTAAAGCCCTGGAGAGATCCGGAATACAGGGAGAATACCTAAATATAATAAAGGCGATTTACAAGAAGCTGACAGCCAGTATCAAACTTAATGGAGAAAAACTCAAAGCAATCCCACTAAAATCAGGAACTAGACAACGATGTCCTCTCTCCCCTTATCTACTCAATATAGTTCTCGAAGTTTTAGCTAAAGCAATAAGGGAACGAAAAGAGATTAAGGGCATGCAAATTGGAAAAGAAGAAGTGAAGCTATCTCTATTTGCAGATGATGTGATTGTATACATAAGTGACCCACAAAATTCTTCCAAGGAACTGCTACAGCTGATAAACACCTTCAGCAATGTAGCAGGATACAAGATTAATTCAAAGAAATCAGTAGCCCTTCTATACACTAAATATAGAAGAGCTGAAAAAGAAATAAGAAATATAAAAGAAATATTACCCTTTATAATAGCTGCAAATAGTATTAAATACCTTGGTGTAACTATAACTATAGACGTAACAGACCTATTTGATAAAAATATTAAATCACTGAAGAAAGAAATTAAAGAGGATATCAGAAAATGGAAAGCTCTCCCATGTCCTGGATAGGTAGGATCAACATAGTAAAAATGGCAATTCTTCCAAAGCAATCTACAGATTCAGTGCACTGCCCATCAAAATCCCCACACAATATTTCTTGGACCTTGAAAGAACAATATTCAATTTCATTTGGAATAACAGGAAAGCCAGGATTGCCAAAACAATTTTACTCAACCAAAGAACCTCAGGAGGTATCAGCATCCCTGACTTCAAGTTATACTATAGAGCTACAGTAATAAAAAGCAGCCTGGTACTGGCATAAAAACAGACTTGTGGATCAATGGAATAGAATTGAGATTCCACACATTAACCCAAAAACCTATGAACACCTGATCTTTGACAAAGAGGCCCAAAACATTCAATGGAAAAAAGATAGTATATTTAACAAATGGTGTTGGCATAGCTGAATGGAAGTGTGTAGAAAAATACAAATAGATCAGAGCCTGTCACCCTGCACAAAACTCAAATCCCAGTGGATCAAAGACCTCAACGTAAACCCAGGCACTTTGAACTTGATAAAAAAGAAAGTGGGAAATATACTTCTACGAATTGGCACAGGCGACCACTTCCTAAATATAACACCAGTGGCACAGACACTAAGACCAACAATCAATAAGTGGGATCTCCTGAAGCTAAGAAGCTTCTGTAAAGCCAAGGACACTGTCAATAGGACAAAAAGACAGCCTACAGAATGGGAAAAGATTTTCATCAACACTACAAGTGATAGAGGACTGATCTCTAAGAAATATAAAGAGCTCAAGAATCTAGAGCCCAAAACCTAGAATAACCCAATCAAAAAATGGGGTACAGATCTAAAAAGAGAATTCTCAGCAGAGGAATTACGAGTGAATGAAAGGCACCTGAAAAAGTGCTCTTCATCTTTAGCCATCAGAGAAATGCAAATCAAAACAACTTTGAGATACCACTTAACACCTGTTAGATTGGCTAGGATAAAAGGCACAGATGACAGCCTATGTTGGAGAGCATGTGGATCAAGGGGAACACTACTCCATTTTTGGTGGGAGTGTAAGCTTGTTCAGCCACTTTGGAATGCAATATGGCAGTTTCTCAGAAAATTGAGAATCAATCTCCCCAAGGACCCAGCAATACCACTTCTGGGTGTATACTCTAAAGATGCACAGTCACACTCCAAAGGTATTAGCTCAACTATGTTCATAGCAGCATTATTTGTAATAGCAAGAACCTGGAAACAACCTAGGTGTCACTCAACTGAAGAATGGATTAACAAACTGTGGTACATCTACACAATGGAATACTACTCAGCAGTAAGAAAAAATGATATCCTAAAATTTGTAGGCAAATGGATGGATCTGGAGATTATCCTCCTGAGCGAGGTATCACAAACTCGGAAAGATAAGCAGGGGATGTACTCACTCATTAGTGGTTTCTAAACAAACTAACAAGAAAAAATCCAAGTATGCCCATGCTGCAAACCACAACCACTAAACAGCTTGGGATCAGAAACACCCTGGACTGACCCTTCGGCTCCCACTACACCTATAGGAACACCTGACTCACTCTTGAGGGAGGAGGGACAAAACTGGATTTGCCAGGAGTGGAGACTGAACTAAGCATTATTAGATCCGTGGTACCATGGGACTATCTGCAACCTGCCCAGGGAGGGGATGGGGAGTTGTGGAGAAGAAAGTATGACGTGCTGTGGCCGGAGGGGGAAGGGACCTTGAATGGGATATACAGGGATAGAAAAAAATCCAGAGGGAAAGCTGAACACAAAGTAATTTTATGTGTAGCAAATTATTTGCATTGTCACCCTTGATAAGTCATGCTTATGATTTTTATTTTCTTTATACTTATTGTTAACTTATCAGCATTTTAAATTTAATTTACTGTTTTTCTTGATAAATACAAAATAAAAAAAAGTTTCACTGTCATATGGCATAAAATGATAGAAAACAGAATGAGAATCATAATTACAGTATAGTGATAAAATACTGAATTTAATGTAGCCTTCTGCCAGGTAGTAGTTGTACAGGCCTTTCATCGTAGCACTAAGTCAGAGGCAGGTAGATCTTTGTGTGTTTAAGGCCAGCCTGGCCATAGAGTGAGTTTCAAGTTATCCAAGCAACAAAAAACCCATTGTGTCAGGGGATAAACAAATGATCATATCTTTTGATAGAAACTCAATCTCAAAAAATTAAAATAAATAAAAAGTTAAAAAAATTTAATTTCCTGAAAGAAATATTGGTGGTATTTTAATATGAATTTTTTATATTTAACTTACTGACTTTAACTGATTGAAATGACTTTTTATTTGTTTATGTGTGTACTATGGTGATCACGATGAGGTCTGAGGAAATTGACTGGAGTCAGTTCTCATTCCAACACGTACATTCTGGAAATCAACCTCAAGGTATCAGGCATGGTGGAAAAAAATCTTCAGCCACTGACCACCCATGAAAACCTTTACTTACAGAAACTTTTATCTATCTTTCATCATTTAGTGTTGATTTCTGATATTTTTTAGTCTTATGATGATGTTCAGTATTCAGTATTAAAAATGGATAAATTCTACCTTGTACTGTGTGTTCCTGACACGCCAAAGGCAGACTCAACATGGCAGACTCAACATGGCACGAAAAAAACACATCCCCAGGCATGGCTATGTCCTGACACTCCCCCACCCACACATGCACAGGCAGAGTGCTCCAAACATGGAGTATGCCCACAGGTGTGGCTATGTAGAACTGTACCCACCCACTCTCTTAAAAAGAAACAGCACTTGACTGCAGATCCCCTGTCTCCACCCCCTTCCTTCTTTCCTACTTCCCTTTCTCTCTCTCTCTCCTTTTCTCTCTGTCTCTCAATCCTTTCTACGGTATCTGACTCCAGAAAATAAACTCTCCTCTGGAAACTGGCAGTGAAAGTGTATGTCTCTTTCAAATACAAAAAGAATGACATATACCACTTGTTGAAATATTACCTTTCTGTTTCATTGGTCACAAACACTTTCATTTCTGCTTAAAAAAATTGCTGGTACTTGGACAATTGAATGTTCATATATAAAAAATCACATTGTGTTCCTACCTCAAGCTATATATATATTTTATACATAATATATATTATATATAATTTATCCCAGACCTGGTAAGTGACTTAAATATTAAAAACATGAACTTTGAAAGCCATAGAAAAAAATATAGAGTCTGGTTTTTGTACCTTGTGTATGACATTGGAATTTTCAGCTGGGGCAAGGATAGACTAAGTCACAAAAATAATATCAAATAACTGAAATCATTGAAAAACTTCACTGTTTATACATGAAAGGCTATCATCAGGAAAGCAGTTAGAAAAGTCTATCTAATGCATATAACATAAGCAAATACAGACACAGGCAGATGTTTGGTGGTTGCAAAGGACAAAGGGAAAAATGGAGAACTCACTGGTTGACTGTTATTCAATATGTATGAAAGGGGATTAAGCATAGCGTGGCATGTCCCTGATAGGCTTGATTTTCTACTTACCCACATATTATTAATTTTTGTTATAGGTATAATTAAAATAAAATATCCTTGAAAGGTAAAAATAGGTATTACAAACCATTAATAAAACTTCTGTTACTCATCTTAAAACTGTCTTCAATTTTAATTAACTGTTATGTGTGTGAGTGTGAGTGAAGATACATGCACTTTATGTGACTAGGAGCCCATTAAAGAAAAAACTGGTCATCAGTTTTTCTGAAAGTGGGTAGTAGGAGTTTGTTAGTAGTCATGTGGGTGCTGGAAAGTATACCTGTGTCCTATGCAAAATGAGCAAGCTGAACTAAAATCTGAGCCTTCTCTGCAGTGCCATTAGCTCACTGTTACACAGTGAAATAACTTGTAACTTTGTTGAAGTGCCTTATCCTGGAGTATGTCATAGAAAGATATGAGGCAGGGCCTTATTGACGATGGGGTCTGCTTGGGGGATTATCCAAGGATCAGAAATTTACAGATAAAGCACCTTCTCTAAAGGATCCTATTGAAGTTCAAAGTTCACACACAGTTGGTGAGACTATTTATGTTGAAATGACCTTTAAAGAGTTCACAGAATTGAGCTATTACTCTTGGTTGTGGAAAACACAATAGTCTACAGAAGAATGGTTTCCGTAAAAAGTACATGTGGTTGTCCAAGGTCACTGTCATGACAGATACATAAGATGAAAGCACACAATGAAGTTCAACTCATACACAATCACACTTTTTGCACCTCACCCCGATCCTATTGCAGTGGTGGGCACAAACTGGTGAGTAGAGAACAGCCAAGCAAATGGAATTAAAATGTGTGTTAAGGACATTCACTAGGAAACCTGCAGTAGCAGTCATCATACACAGAAGCATTTACTATCATTCACATTGGTTAGGGCAAGTGGTGGCAAGAGATGGGAAGCCAGAAAAGCAGAACGTATATGGCAGGTGTACAGTTGGCTTGTCTGTGCACTGAGTGGGGTGTTTATTGTGGTCCCTTTAGACATCTTTGAAAGATATCATGTGAGATTTTTGTGTGTCCTAAACACAACAAAAAATACACAGTCTGTGGTTCTGTGACCCAACAAGTGGCACTGATGAATATTGGGATTGGAAGAGATGGATGTGGGCATCATATGTCAGGCTGCCAGGAGGAAAGCACTCTCATCCACCAATGCCCACCTTCACAAGCTGTAGGAGTAACTGTTCCCCACACACTAAATGTGCTTTTATGGTGATGAAAACCTGCCACAGAACAGGAGGCTGTTGGTGTGATTGTGCCTGATGAAGAAAAGGAAAGGGTGGTCTGCACAGAACACTGGGATATTTTCTATTAAGCATAGTGGTACACCATCAACAGCAGATGCTCCTGCAGCCTCAGTGCCTTCTTCGCTAATCTCCACAACAAACTCATGAACAAAGCTGGACAGATACAGGTCTCTCTCTGGAGACATTCCTGATAAATCAGCCTTGTCTTCATGGAAGACATTTGTCATTCCCAGGAGCTGAAGCACAGACTTCATGTCATAATTCTCTTGCAGCGTGAATTTTGGAAGATAAACCTGAGCAGTGGTGCTTTTCATAAAGCCTGGATTGGTCCAGGATGTTAATTTCTCAAAAGTGAGATTGTTTTCCACCTGAGGAAGCAGAATGATACACTTTGAGATTCAGAGTTGAGGTCCTACACAGCAACTTATAGGCACTTCCTGATGATCCTCCATCATCCTACTAGGTGGGGGCACTGCCTATTCACAGAGCAAGGTACTAGGGGTCCCTCTCTTTTTCTACCATGTAGGTGGCTTCCCTGATGTTCATGGAGGCCAAGCAGCCCAGGGTTTTGAAAACTTGGCTGTTTCTGAAGACTTGGCCCCCTCCTAAATTCCTTCAGAGTCATATTTTATTATACAAATGTACATGTTCAGGAAATTATGGTTTAGAATGTGCATACTTTTCTTGATCTAGACTTACTTTTGAAGACAGTATAATTGCTCCTAAATATTTTTCAAAATCATACCAGAAGGGTTTTTATCTAGGAATGTTCTTTCTGTTTTGTGTGCTATTGTGTCTTTAATATAAATAGACCAATGTCTCACTTCTGGATTCTTGTTCGTTATGCAGCTAGGATCTCAGGCATGAGAGGTTTTGTCTTAATACAGGAAGTAGTTACACTAGGTGTTTCCATAAATATCAACCTTGGACCTATGTCCCTTTTCCTATCTCTGCTTCCCATTTCCTAAGAGGTCTGTATTCTCACATGTACCTTTTACAAGACATGGAAGACAAGGGTAGGCATGTAACATGAAATAAATCCTTTCAATCTGTGAGCCAACATAAATTCATCGACCCCCAGTTATTGATAGCAGGCATTTTGTCAAAGATTTAAAAATAGCACATTAAAGACGATGGGATGCCACATTTAGAAATCTGAGTCAAAGTGCCAGGAAAGTTGTTCTACTTATGGAGAGACCCCTTAGGTAATGCACAGTCCACTGCCCTCCATTCAGAGATTGGTTGACACTCTGTGGGTATCATGCTGCAAAGATGTCCAACATGTGCCCTAATAATCTGCCTTGTCTCTTCACCCTGCTGTTTCTCTCCTCTTCATCTTTCTTGGATAACTGTGCAATACCTTTTCTATTTTATGTTCTCAAGAAATGAAACAAAATACTAACAATGTTCATGACATAGGGCTGTGTTAATAGACAGGTAACCTTTTTCCAAACTGTGTACTAAGTTTCTTGCCTGGGTTACCCTTATTTCATTCTCTAGCTTATATATTCCCATTTTGGTTGATGAAATTTTGTCATATGTGAGGTCACACAAATCACTATGGGTGTCATTGGGACAGTTTGATCCCCAAACCCTGGACAGAGCTGAAAGCTGAGGGTGTGAAAACTACATATTCAAATGTCAGTTTCTGAGTTGAAAGCATTGAGCTCTGTTCTAATGACGAAGGACACCAGGAACACTGGATTCCTCTCATAGACATTTAGAGTGGTGATTGCAAAGGACTCTCCTGCCTCACCTTACTGAGCTGTACTCCATCATTCGGGAGCAGGACCACCAAACTCAGCTCCATCCCCTTATAGGGCATCTCCAGCACTTGTGCCTGTACTTCATCCACATACGCGAGGTTAAAAGTGTCTTTCTGATACATCATCTGCACTGGTCTTTTCTTTTTCTAAATAGACAAATCAAGGACATAAAAATTATCACTGAGAGAGTTCAGGAGTTTTCCAAATGAGTTAAAGTTCATTTATCAAGAGTATTTTCAGCACTCTTGATGAAAACAATATTCATTTCCGATGAAAACTTAGTCAGTGTTAGCCAGACTCTTTCTGCTTTCATTAAAAATTATTTTGGAAGTCGAGTTTAGACTGTTGGAGATAGGGTTCCTACAGTTGTGATGAAACACTATGACGAAAAGCAATATGGGAAAGAGTTTTTATTTCATTTTACAACTCTTGGGTCATGTTCCATCACTGAGAGACATCAGAGCAATTTTTGATGTTTAACATATTGTTTTAATTAAAATATCCCCATTGTTCAACTTCTGTATTTAAAAAACTGCCTCTAGGCTATCAGAACCAAAACAACAACAATGAGAGATTCATGAGGCTTAGAACTGATCGCCCCTGACTTGTAACTGATTGACAAGAATTTCCTGCTTTGTGAGGGACCATCAGACAATGTTTGCCTCACAAAGATATATGGAGATATGTCCAGATGGTCCAACTTGTAGCAAGTTAGTTATGTTTCTCTAATATGCTGTAAAGAGGTAGCTTTGCCCTGAGCCTGTGAGTGTCTGTCTCTAGAACTTTCTGCTCTGTAATCAGTCATAAAGTCTTGGCCCATCATGAACCTGTGAGCATTAGTGCTCCTGTTTACAGGCTGTATTTGAAAAGATGAATTTGTCTGTAGATTCCATTTACATGACCTTGATAATTTTCCAGTCTACTTCATAAAAATATTTTCTTATATGCTTTTTCCTTAGATATGATTGCTGAACTTATTAAATGATAAAATTCCTACCACTGATGTGTTTGTCATCTCATCTGGACAGATCCCCATGTATTTTTGTGATATATTGTACCCATACACTATGACCCATTACAAACTAAGGTCCTGGGGTTCTTTCTCCTACTCAGCTTGGACTTCTAACCCTGATCATACTGATCTCACAAGAGGGACTGAGCCAGTCACTGTTACCTGCCAACTTCACAGCCTCCCAGTGCAGTGTTCAAGACTTGATGCCTCTGGAGTGAACAGTCTACCCTGTTCTCTCCAGCCATTTTTTCATTTCAGGGTGGGGACAGGATGGTTCAGTGATCTAGGCTAGGGGTTGAAGAATCTGCCTGTCACATCCTGCTCGGTCCCCTGCAGGGTGGGGATGGCTGGAGGCTGAGGAAATATGGGGCCCTGAAGAAAGAAAATTCAAGTGTGTTCTTGAATCTTTGACTGGCAAGACCAAAGATAAATGCTTCACAAGATGCTTAGGACACATTGCAACTATAGCTGATCTCAAACCTCCATCTATGGAAAGGATACAGTGGTTCAGATGTTGTCTGCAGGTATTCTGTTAGGTCTGGACTAGCATAGACCCCACATGCAGATCCCAGTGCTAATTTTAAAAGAGCCTTTTCCTAAGTGCTGAAGTGGAGACTGCTCCATTGGAGTACTCCTCCTTGACTAATGACAAAAATAGACACCAAGGCAACTGAGAACAAGATCATGTCCTCCATCCCCAAACATGACACACTGTATTTTCATGGCCTAAGAGAGGAAACCTCATTAAATTTTGCATCTTAACCATCTCAGCTTCTCCAATTTTAAAATTTAAAATAATGCATTTTATGTTTGTGGCTTTTTGCCTGACATATCCCTATGCATCAGTTGTATGCCTGGTGCCCACAAAGGTCAGAAAACTGAATGCTATCTTTACTACTGCCCTAATAGTGAGATCCTTAGCATGTTTGTCTATCTGACCCTTCTCATGGCAGCCGAGGAACTTTGTCTCAGTATAAATGCATTTATATCATAGACCTTTGGTCTTAAAGTACCATGGTTTTTCGGTGTCTTTTAGTTTACTTAGATAGCTATATGATGGTCATCACCATCCAATTCTAGATCTCTTTGGCTATTATAAAAAATAATAGACTGCTCACAACCAATATCAGTTAATCACACCCAACTTGTTTTTCTGGAAAATGCCAATCTTTTTATTGCAGGATTTTCTCAGTAATGAGCAATTCTTCTGAGTGAAATATGTGGTCATGTGTGTGGAATTTTTTTCTAACCGGATATTTTCTAGACTCATGCTTATTAGTTCAAGGTCTCAACAACCTGAGCATTAGACACAGATATGCTACTCAGTGCCTACAGAAGGGTGTTCAATTCCTTTCAAAAACTCTTAATACACAATTTTTGATTTTGCCACAGAAAAGAACTGCAAGATGAACCAGTATGATGGAGATTTAATATATAAATAAAAAACATACATACATGTTTAAACAAGCAACATACAACAAAATGGCCGGTAGATGACAGGATGAGACACACCTGAGCATACAGGTGTCTCAAAGGAAATTATGGCTTCAGTGTGATAGTAGCAAACACATATGTGGCTGTCTTCCATGGTTCTCAAAAGTTACATATCACAAAGTTGCTAAGAAATGTTCCTTTTCTATTTTCATTGAAGAGATATAAATTTTACATCTTACTTTTTAAGGACAAGCTTTGAAAACTACAAAAATTGACTCGCAGCTGTCCAGGCTCTGCAGGCTTCCTCCCCTGCGCCACAGGAACCTGCTACCACCGGCACCATGCCCTACCCATACCCAGCACTGATCCCGGAGCAGAAGAAGGAGCTCTCTGACATCGCTCACCGAATTGTGGCTCCGGGCAAGGGCATCCTGGCTGCAGATGAGTCCACCGGAAGCGTTGCCAAGCGGCTGCAGTTCATTGGCACTGAGAACACTGAAGAGAAGAGGCGCTTTTACCGCCAGCTGCTGTTGACTGCTGATGACCATGTGAATCCCTGCATTGGGGGGGGGGGTGATCCTCTTCCATGAGACACTGTACCAGAAGGCTGATGATGGGCGTCCCTTCCCCCAAGTTATCAAATCCAAGGGCGGTGTTGTAGGTATTAAGGTTGATAAGGGAGTGGTGCCCCTGGCAGGAACCAATGGTGAGACCACCACCCAAGGGCTGGATGGGCTGTCTGAACGCTGTGCCCAGTATAAGAAGGATGGAGCTGACTTTGCTAAGTGGCGCTGTGTGCTGAAGATTGGGGAACACACTCCCTCAGCTCTTGCCATCATGGAAAATGCCAATGTTCTGACCCGTTATGCCAGCATCTGCCAGCAGAATGGCATTGTACCATTGTAGAGCCTGAAATCCTCCCTGATGGAGACCATGACTTAAAGCGTTGTCAGTATGTAACTGAGAAGGTCCTGGCAGCTGTCTATAAAGCTTTGAGTGACCACCATGTCTATCTGGAAGGCACATTGCTGAAGCCCAACATGGTCACCCTAGGCCATGCTTGTACTCAGAAATTTTCCAATGAAGAGATTGCCATAGCAACTGTCACAGCACTTCATCGCACAGTGCCCCTGCTGTCCCTGGAGTCACTTTCCTGTCTGGAGGGCAGAGTGAGGAAGAGGCATCCATCAACCTCAATGCAATCAACAAGTGTCCACTGCTGAAGCCATGAGCCTTGACTTTCTCTTATGGCCGAGCCCTGCAGGCCTCTGCTCTGAAGGCCTGGGGTGGGAAGAAGGAGAACCTGAAGACTGCCCAGGAGGAGTACATCAAGCGAGCCCTGGCCAACAGCCTCGCTTGTCTAGGAAAGTATACCCCAAGTGGTCAGGCTGGAGCTGCAGTCAGTGAATCTCTCTTCATCTCTAACCATACCTACTAACCAGAGGTGATCTAAGGCTGCCCCATCAACACTCCAGGGCCCTGCCTACCCACTTGCTATTGAAGAGGGGTCCTTCAGGCTCTTGCCCATCACTCTTGCTGCCCTCGTGACTGGTGTGTGGTGTTGTCTGAATGCTAATTCTGCCATCCCTTCCAGCCCACTGCCAATAAACAGCTATTTAAGGGGGGAAAAAAAAGAAAACTACAAAAATTAAAGTCTTTTGATGCCAAGGTAAACAAACATCAACATACTACAATGCCTGGAGGAAAATTGGAACATTAGATACTTCACAAACACATGAGAAGCTCATGCTACTTACAAGGACACACATGTAGCTTCCCCAGGGAGACCAAGGCCCCATGATACTGAACCTGAGAGCTCACACAATTTCACACTACCTGTACACAATCTGTCTAGAAAGCAAATCTCTCAATGTTTTCTCCTTCGTGGGTTATGGATGTCCATTTTCACTAATCTCTTTGTTCCAGAAGCTTCCTGGTGTCCCTGGCTTCTCTAAGGCTCTCATTTTCTGCTGCTTGTCTCCATTGTTCCACAGAGGCTTGTCTTCTCACCCCTGACCCAGCAGGGAATGACAGCAGTTGGAGTGACATCTGCTGTGTCATTCTTTCTCATCTTGCTCCAGGGAAGGGTTGGGTTACTTACACAGAGCATCTGCTTCCTCACTCACTCTGTGGTAACCATCCTGAAGGGGAGTGCAACATTTCCCAACCCTTTAGGCTCATGTGCTTAAACCAACAACTTCTGACTGTCCCTGTATTAATCTGTGATTTTGGGGACTCTTTTTACTTTATTTCTATATTACTGAAGCAATCGACCCATACTTTTTGTCCCCCTAGGTCTTGTTTCCTAGGAAACAGTGTCTCCTTCATGCTCTCATTCTCCTTCTCCTCAGCAATGCTTCCTCCAGAGGCTTCCCAGCAGTTTTTGTCTTTGTTAATCTTCTAAAAAAGGCCCACACTATTTTTATCTATTGGCTGGAAAGCTCTGGCTTCTTCTTCTTCTTCTTCTTCTTCTTCTTCTTCTTCTTCTTCTTCTTCTTCTTCTTCTTCCTTATTGAAGCCTTCAATGAGGATATAAAAAATTCCATTAAAGAAAGAGAAGAAGTTACAAAAAAAAATTGGAAGAGAGGAACAAACCCTGGAAAGAAAAATTAGAAAAGGAAAACCAAAAATTTGAATAAACATTCCAGGAACTAAAAACTGAAATAGAAGCAATAAAAGAAGGCACATAATGAGGCATGGGTAGAAATAGAATTTTGAAGTTAAGAGCTAGAACTACAGACACAAGCATAACCAACAGAATTCAAGACATGGAAGAGAGAGACTCTGGAGTGGTAGACTCAATAACGGAAATAGATATATCAGTTAAAGAAAACACTAAAACCAAAAAAGCCATAACACAAAATGTTCAGGAAATTTAGGGTACTATGAAAAGATCTAACCTGATAATAATAGGAGTAGAAGAAGGAGAAGAATTCCAGCTCAAAGGCACAGATAATGTATTCAATAAAATCAGAGAAGAAAAGTTTCCCAACTTAAAGATCTAGATGCCTATAAAGATACAAGAAGCTTACAGAACACCAAATAGATTTGAACCTAATAATAAGTCTGCTTGCCACATAATAATCAAGCCACAAAACATACAGAACAAAGAAATATTTTAAGAGCTGCAAAAGAAAAGGGCCAACTTACCTATGAGGGCAGATACATCAGAATGATATCTGAATACACAATGGAAACAATGAAAGCTAGAAGGTCTTAGTCAGAAGTTATACAGACACTGAAAGAGCAAGGATGCCAACTTAGACTGCTGTACTCAACAAAATTATCAATCATAATAGATGGAGTAAACAAGAGATTTCATGACAAAGTCAGACTTAAATAATACCTATCTACAAATCCAGTCCTTCAGAAAGCATTAGAGGGAAAACTCCAACCTAAGGATCCCAGCTACACCAATGAAATCACAAACAATCAATATTCCCAGGGAAGAAAATCCCAGTGAAAAGAAAAACATACCACCCATCAACTAAAATAACAGGAAATATCATTCAGTGGTCACTAAAATCCCTTAATATCAATGGACTCAATTTGCCAATAAAAAGACACACATTAACACAATGGATACAAAAACAGAAACCTTCCTTCTGCTGAGTACAAGAAACACACCTCACCCTTAAAGACAAACACAGACTCAGAGAAAAGGATTGAAAAAAGATTTTCCAAGCAAATGGCCCTAAGAAACAAGGTGAGGTTGCCATCCTAATATTGAAAAAAGTGGACTTCAACCTAAGATCAATTAAAAGAGACTAGGATGGATATTATTTATTCATCTCAGGGAAAATTGGTCAAGATGAGATTTCAATCCTGAATATTTATGCCAATAATATATGGCCATCTACCTATATAAAAGAAACAATATTAAATCTCAAATTTCTTATAACTGCTCACACACTAATAGGGGGAGACTTTCTTTAATAGCCCACTTTCACCTTGGATAGGTCAACCAGACAGAGACTCAACAGAGAAATAAGGAGTCTAACAGATGTTATTATGCAAGTGGATTTAATAGATATTCAGAGAAGCTTCAAACTAAATGCAAAAGAATATACATATTACTCAACACCACATAGAAATTTCTCTAAAACTGACCACAAAATTATATCAATAGATACAAAAAAGTGGAAATAGTCCCTTGTATCATATCAGACCACCAGGGCCTAAAGTTAGAGTTCAACTCATCAAAAATCACAGAAAGCCTACCAACTCATGGAAACTAAACATCACTCAACTGAACCACCTCTGGGTCAAGGAAGAAATTAAAAAACAAATCAAGATGTCCTAGAATTTAAGAAAAATGAAATCACAACGTATCCAAAATTGTGGGACACAATGAAGGCAGTCTTAAGAGGCAAATTCACAGCACTAGATGCCTATATGAAAAACCTAGAGAAATCCTGCACTAGAGAACTATCAGCATACCTGAATGCCTTAGAACAATTAAAAGTAAACTCCCCTAGAAGGAGTAGATGGCAGGAAATAATCAAACTTACAGCTGAAATCAACACAATTGAAACAGAACGATACAAAGAATTAATGAATCCAAGGGTTGGTTCTTTGAGAAAGTCAACAAGATAAATAAATTCTTAGCCAAACTAACAAAAAAGCAGAGAGAGAGAATTCAAATCATCAAAATCAGAAATGAAAAGGGGGACATAACAACAAATGCCCATGAAGCCCAGAGAATTGTGAGGCCATACTTTGAAAATCCATACTCCACAAAAAAATGGAAAACCTGGAATAAATGGACAGCTTTTTGGACAGGTAACATTTACCAAAATTAAATCAAGATCATATTGAAATCTAAACAGACCTATAACACTTAAGGAAATTGAAGCAGTCATTAAAAGCCTCACAAGTAAATAAAAACACAGGTCCAAATGATTTCAGTACAGAGTTCTATCAGACATTCAAAGATGAGCTATTACCAATACTCCTCAAACTGTTTCACTCAATAGAAACTGAAGGAATATTGCCAAATTCTTTATATGAGGTCTCAATTACACTAATATCCAAGCCACTCAAAGACAGAACAAAGAAGGACAATTACAGACCAATTTCCCTGATGAATATTGATGCTAAAAATCTCAACAAAATTCTGGAAAACCATATACAACAATATACAAAAAATATCATCCACCATGATCAAGTAGGCTTCATTCAACAAATGCAGGTTGGTTCAATGTACATAAACTGTAAATGTCATCCATCATATTAACAAACTGAAGGAAAAAAAACACATGATCATGTCCTTAGATGCTGAAATAGCCTTTGACAAAATCCAACAATTCTTTTTGATAAAAGCTCTGGAGAGATCAGAAATACAGGGAAATTGTCTAAATGTAATAAAGGCGATTTACCAGAAACTGATAGCCAATATCAAACTTAATGGGGAAAATTTCAAAGCAATTCCACTAAAATCAGAAACTAGACAAGGATGTCCTGTCTCCCCTTATCTATCAATATAGTTCTCGAACTTTTAGCTAAAGCAATAAGGGAACGAAAGGAGATTAAGGGGAACAATTTGAAAAAGAAGAAGTAAAGCTATCTCTATTTGCAGATGATATGATTGTTTACATAAGTGACCCACAAAATTCTACCAGGGAGATTTTACAGCTGATAAACACCTTCAGCAATATAGCAGTATGCAAGGTTAGCTCAAAGAAATCAGTAGCCCTCCTATAGACGAAACATAAAAGGACTGAAAAAGAAATAAGGGAAACGTCGCCCTTTATAATAGCTGCAAATAGCATTAAATACCTTGGGATAATTATAACCGAAGAAGTAACAGATCTATTTGACAAAATCTTTAAATCACTGAAAAAAGAAATTTAAGAGGGTATCAGAAAATGAAAAGATCTCCCATGTTCCTTGGTAGATACGATCAACATAGTCAAAATGGCATTCTACCAAAATTAATGTACAGATTGAATGCACTGTCCATCAAAATCCCAACACAATATTTTATAGACCTTGAAAGAACAATACTCAACTTCATTTGATATAACAGGAAAGCCAGGATTGCCAAAACAATTTTGCTAAACAAAAGAACCTCAGAAGGCATCACCATCCGGGAATTCAAGTTATAGTATAGAGCTACAGGAATAAAAACAGCCTGGTACTAGCATAAAAACAGACTTGTGGATCAATGGAATTGAATTGAAAATCCCAACATAAACCCAAAAACCTATGAACACCTGATCATTGACAAAGAGGCCCGAAATACTCAGTGGAAAAAGGATAGTATCTTTAACAAATGGTGTTGGCATAGCTGAATGGTAGTGTGTAGAAAAATGCAAATAGATCCAAGCCTATCACCCTGCACAAAACTCAAATCCAAGTGGATCAAAGACCTCAGCATAAAGGCATCCACACTGAGCCTGAGAGAAAACAATGTGAGAAATACCCTCCAACGAATTGGCATAAGTAAACACTTCCTAACTATACCATCAATAGCACAGACACTAAGAACAACAATCAGTAAGTGCGACCTCCTGAAACTGAGAAGCTTCTGTATAGCCAAGGAGGTAGTCAATAAAACAAAAGGACAGCCTACAGAATGGGAAAAGATTTTCACCAACTCTACAAGTGACAGCCTATGCTGGAGAGGTTGCAGAGCAAGAGGAACACTCCTCCATTGTTGGTAGGAGTGTAAGCTTGTTCAGCCACTCTGGAATGCAGTATGGCGATTTCTCAGAAAACTGGGAATCAATCTCCCCAAGACACAGAAATATCCATACTGGGCATATGACCTACAGATGCACATTTGCATTCCAAGGTATTAGCTCAACGATGTTCATAGCAAAATTATTCATAATAGCAAGAACCTAGATACAACCTAGATGCCCCTCAACTGAAGAATGGATTCAGCAGTGAGAAAAAAAATAAAGGGATCCTAAAATTTGCAGGCAAATGAATGTATTTGGAGAATATCCTCCTAAGCGAGGTATCACTAACCCAGAAAGATAAGCAGGGAATGTACTCAACTCATTAGTGGACTCTAAACAAAACAGCAAAAAACAAAGGATGTTCAAGCTGCAAACCACAACTACTGAACAGCTTGCGATCTGAAACACCTTTGACTGGAAACTTGGAGCCCATTTCCTCCAGAGAAACACCTGACTCAGTCTTGATGTTGGGCTAAGGAAAGCAGATCGGCCTGTAGTGAATGTTGAACTATGCCATCTTGTGAACTTGGGAGCTCCTACCCTTGTTGGGGAGGAGATAAACTGATGAAGAGAAGAATGAGTGACTGGGAGGGGCGGCAGGGGGAAAGGAGCCTGAACAAGGGGTACGTGGTTAAAAAACAAAATGACATTTTTTCATAATAAAAACGTTTCACTGTGTTATGGCATAAAATGATAGAAAACAGAATGAGAATCATAATTACAGTATAGTGATAAAATACTAAATTTAATGTAGCCTTCTGCCAGGCAGTAGTGTACAGGCCTTTCATCATAGCACTAAGGCAGAGGCAGGTAGATCTTTGTGTGTTCAAAGCCAGCCTGGCCATAGAGTGAGTTTCAAGTTATCCAAGCATCAAAAATAATCCCATTGTGTCAGGGGATAAACAAATGATCATGTCTTTTTCTAGAAATTCCATCTCAAGAAACAAAAATAAATAAAAAGTAAAAAAAAAAAAAAAGTTAATTCCCTGAAAGAAATATTTTTGGTATTTTAATATGAATTTTTTATTATTAACTTACTGACTTTAACTGATTGAAATGACTTTTTATTTGTTTATGTGTGTACTATGGTGATCACGATGAGGTCTGAGAAAACTGACTGGAGTCAGTTCTTCTTCCAACATGTGCATTCTGGAAATCAACCTCAAGGTATCAGGCATGGTGGAAAAAAATCTTCAGCCACTGACCACCCATGAAAAACTTGAATTACAGAAATTTTCATCTGTCTTTCATCATTTAGTGTTGATTTCTGATATTTTTTAGTCTTATGATGATGTTCAGTACTGAAAATGGATAAATTCTACCCTGTACTGTGTGTTCTTGACACACCACAAGGCAGACTCAACATGGCACCAGAGAAGCACATCCTCAGGCATGGCTATGTCCTGACACTCCCCCACCCACACATGCACAGGCAGAGTGCTCCAAGCAAAGAGTATGCCCGCAGGCGTGGCTATGTAGAACTGTGCCCACCCACTCTCTTAAAAAGAAACAGCACTTGACTGCAGATCCCCTGTCTCCACCCCCTTCCTTCTTTCCTACTTCCCTTTCTCTCTCTCTCCTTTTCTCTCTGTCTCTCCCTCCTTTCTATGGTATCTGACTCCATAAAATAAACTCTCCTCTGGAAGCAGGCAGTGAAAGTGTATGTCTCTTTCAAATACAAAAAGTATAACATATACTACTTGTTGAAATATTACCTTTCGGGGGAAAACAGCAGCACCAGATTCAAGATGGCAACCAGTAGGAGGCTGATGAAGGAGCTTGAAGAGATCCGCAAATGTGGAATGAAAAACTTCTGTAACATCCAGGTTGATGAAGCTAATTTATTGACTTGGCAAGGGCTTATTGTTCCTGACAACCCTCCATACGACAAGGGGGCCTTCAGAATTGAAATAAACTTTCCAGCAGAGTATCCATTCAAACCTCCCAAGATCACATTTAAAACCAAGATCTACCACCCTAACATTGATGAGAAGGGGCAGGTTTGTCTGCCAGTAATTAGTGCTGAAAACTGGGAGCCAGCCACCAAGACCGACCAAGTAATCCAGTCCCTCATAGCACTGGTGAATGACCCTCAGCTGAACACCCACTCCAGGCTGACCTAGCTGAAGAATACTCTAAGGACCGTAAAAAATTCTGTAAGAATGCTGAAGAGTTTACAAAGAAATATGGAGAAAAGCAACCTGTGGACTAAAATCTGCCATGAGTGATTCCAGCAAGTGTGAGCAGAGCCCCCAAGCAGTGCATTTAGATACCTTGCAAAGCAGGACTCTGTGGAAAATTGACACGTGCCACCACCTGGCATCTGCTTGTGGCAGTTACTAACTTTCTACAGTTTTCTGAATCAAAAGTGGTCTAGGTAACCTGTAAAGAAGAATTTAAAAATTCAGATGTTCTAGTTCTGCTTACTTTGTTTTAAAAATCACTGCTTTAGTCTACTTCAAAAGAATGGCGTTTCTTTTCTTGTCCAAATTTATTCAAAGTTACAGTTAGCCCAGAAGGTTTAAAAAAAAGTTGTGGTTCCCTCTCCCCATTACCCTTTTCCCTTTCAATCCACTTCCACAGACCGTAGCCCCAGCTCCCCATAGAGGCAGCATTGAGGTCAGCTTACTCCTGTGCCACACTGCCTGTGGGTGATAGTTCAAGTCCCCCTTACACAACCTTATTAATATCCATTAAAAATTATCAGACAATATCAAACACCCCCTAAAAAAGGATATTTGTGCAAAGGGAAGCTGCTTTTACATCAAATCTTAGCAAAGTGTTTCCACAGTAACAGACTCAACAGGCAGACCCCTTGCTCCAAACTGGTCAGGCTGTGCCAGGTCTTTGTAGAGAACCCCACAATACCAGGTTTATGGTGACCTTGGAGGGAGGGTCTGCCAGCAGAGAACACGGTAAACTTGTGTGATGGATTTCTCCAGCCCTCCCTGCTGCTGTGGTTATCACAGGCAAAGCAAAAGCCAGAATATTCTTTTGAAATCTCAAGCTTCATCACCACCAAGCTCTGGAGGTGTGCCAAGGAGCCTCCACTCCTCAGCACAGCAGGCCACCACTGTCTGTCTCTACATGGTTAACTCTTTGTGAGAGCAGCATTGGTGGCTTCTGCTTTGTAAGCAGCTGCCCCTTCCTCAGAGCAGCTGCAGGTGCAGCCCAGGAACAGGATGGCCTTTCCCTCCCTCTGGACTCAGCCTTTCCAGAGCCAAGCTCCACTTGAAACTCACTCAGTAATATCCTTTCAATGTGTTTTTTATTGTTTTCATTACCTTTTTTGTAGAAATAAAATTTGTCTTTAAAATTTATCATCAGCTGAACTTTGTCAAGATTTGAATGTTAATGTCTTTTCAAGGCAAGTGGGACTGTCCTTGAAGCAGTAGTAACCCCCTGAGAAAGCTGTTGGCCTGACTGCCTATTATGTTCACTAACTCACTTCTACTAGGGGTCTAGATCCTTTGGAGAAAATAGCCTCAAGAAATCTTGCTTTTGGCTTTAAACTTAGTTCTTTAACTTCAAGGCTACCTAGGACTCACATACATGGAAGACAGCTCTGGGGTTTGCCTATAGAGGAGTGAGACAGGCCCTCTCAGGCAGGGCAGCACTGCTAAGTGTTTGACTCCAGTGGTGCATAAGTGAACTATGCTGTAGTTCTAGAAATGCATGGGGCAGGTTTCTGAAGCGTTCCACATGCCCACGATAGCCAGAGCACTGGGCCAGCCTTTCTACACCTGTCTCTTCATTGACAGAAAAGTGACAATGGATTTTATTTAATTTACGTTCAGATTTGTAATAAAATGCCAAATTCTGTCAGAAAAAAAAAGAAATATTGCCTTTCTGTTTCATTGGTCATGAACACTATCATTTCTACTAAAAAAAAATTGGTGGTGCTTGAACAATTGAATGTTCATATATAAAAATCATACTGTGCTTCTACCTCAAGATATATATATATATATTCTACATAATATATATTATATACATATAATTTATCTCAGCCCTGGAAAGTGACTTAAATATTAAAGACATGAACTTTGAAAACCATAGAAAAATATAGAGTCTGGTTTTTGTACCTTGTGTATGACATTGGAATTTTCAGCTGGGGCAAGGATAGACTGAGTCACAAAAATAATATAGAATAACTGAAACATCATTGAAAAACTTCACTATTTATACATGAAAGGCCATCATCAAGAAAGCAGTTAGAAAAGTCTATCTAATGCATATAACATAAGCTAATACAAACACAGGCAGATGTTTGGTGGTTGCAAAGGACAACGGGAAAAATGGAGAACTCACTGGTTGACTGTTATGCAATATGTATGAAAGAGGATTAAGCATAGCTTGGCATGTCCCTGATAGGCATGATGTTCTACTTACACACTCATTATTAATTTTTGTTACAGGAATAATTACAATAAAAAATCCATGAAAGGTAATAATAGGTATTATCCAACCATTAATAAAACTTCTGTTACTCATCTTAAAACTGTCTTCAATTTTAATTAACTGTTATGTGTGTGAGTGTGAGTGAAGATACATGCACTTTATGTGACTAGGAGCCCATTAAAGAAGAAACTGGGCATCAGTTTTTCTGAAAGTGGGTAGCAGGAGTTTATTAGCAGTCATGTGGGTGCTGGAAAGAATACCAGTGTCCTATGCAAAATGAGCAAGCTGACCTAAAATTTGAGCCTTCTCTGTAGTGCCATTAGGTCATTGTTACACAGTGAAATAACTTGTAACTTTCTTGAAGTGCCTTATCCTGGAGTATGTCATAGAAAGATATGAGGCAGGGCCTTATATGGGGTCTGCTTGGGAGATTATCCAAGGATCAGAAATTTAACAGATAAAGTACCTTCTCTAAAGGGTCCTATTGAAGTTCATAGTTCACACACAGTTGGTGAGACTATTTATTTTGAAATGACCTTTAAAGAGTTCACAGAATTGAGCTATTACTCTTGGTTGTAGAGAAAGACAATAGTCTACAGAAGAATGGTTTCTGCAAAAAGCACATATGGTTGTCCAATGTCACTGTCATGACAGATACATAAGATGAAAGCACACAATGAAGTTCAACAGGTACACAAACACACTTTTTGCACCTCTCCCCGATCCTAATGCAGTGGTGGGCACAAACTAGTGAGTAGAGAACAGCAAAGCAAAATGGGTTTAAAATGTGCGTTAAGGGCATTCGCGAGGAAAACTGCAGTAGCTGTCATCATCCACAGAAGCATTTACTATCATTCAAACTGGTTAGGGCAAGTGATGGCAAGAGCTGGGGAGCCAGAAAAGCACAATGTATATGGCAGGTGTACAGTTGGCTTGTCTGTGCACTGAGTGGGGTGTTTATTGTGGTCCCTTTAGACATCTTTGAAAGATATCATGTGAGATTTTTGTGTGTCCTAAACACAACAAAAAACACACAGTCTGTGGTTCTGAGACCCAGCAAGTGGCACTGATGAATATTGGGATTGCAGGAGATGGATGTGGGCATCATATGTCAGCCTGCCGGGAGGATAGCACCCTCATCCACCAATGCCCATCTTCACAAGCTGTAGGAGTAACTGTTCCCCACACACTAAATGTGCCTTTATGGTGATGAAAATTTGCCACAGAACAGGAGCGTGTTGGTTTGATTGTGCCTAATGAAGAAAAGAAAGGGATGGTCTGCACAGAATACTGGGAGTACTTTCTCATCATCATCACTGCAGCTAAATTCTATAACTTCATCAGCGGATGCTGCTGCAGCCTCGGTGCCTTCTTCGCTGATCTCCACAACAGACTTGTGAACAAAGCTGGACAGATACAGGTCTCTATCTGGAGACATTCCTGATAAATCAGCCTTGTCTTCTTGGAAGATATTTGTCATTCCCAGGAGCTGAAGCACAGACTTCATGTCATAATTCTCTTGCAGGGTAAATTTTGGAAGATAAACCTGAGCAGTGGTGCTTTTCATAAAGCCTGGTTTGGTCCAGGATGTTAACTTCTCAAAAGTGAGATTGTTTTCCACCTGTGGAAGCAGAATGAGACACTTTGAGATTCAGAGTTGAGGTCCTACACAGAGGCTTATAGGCACTTCCTGATGATCCTCCATCATCGTACTGAGTAGGGACACTGAATATTCACAGAGCAAGGTAGTAGGAGGGATCCCTCTCTTTTTCTACCATGCAGGTGGGTTCCCTGATGTTCATGGAGGCCAAGCAACCCAGGGTTTTGAAAACTTGGCTGTCCACAAAGACTTGGCCCCTCCTAAATTCCTTCAGAGACATATTTTATTATACATATGTACATGTCCAGGACATTTTGGTTTAGAATGTGCATGCTTTTCTTGATCTAGACTTACTTTTGAAGATAGTACATTATTGCTTCTAAAATTTTTTTCAAGGCCACACCAGAAGGGTTTTTATCTAGGAATATTCTTTCCGTTTTGTGTGCGATTGTGTCTTGAAAATAAATATACCAATATCTCACTTCTGGACTCTTGTTCGGGATGCAGCTAGGATCTCAGGCATGAGAGGTTTTGTCTTAATAAAGGAAGTAGTTACACTAGGTGTTTCCATAAAGATCAACTTTGGACCTATGTCTCTTTTCCTATCTGTGCTTTCCATTTCCTAAGAGGTCTGTGTTCTCACATGTACCTTTTACAAGACATGGAAGACAAGGATAGGCAGGTAATGTGAAATAAATCCTTTGAATCTGTGAGCCAACATAAATCCATCGACCCCCGGTTATTGATAGCAGGCATTTTGTCAATGATTTAAAAACAACACACTAAAGACTATGGGATGCCACAATTAGAAATCTGAGTCAAAGTGCCAGGAAAGTTGTTCTACTTACAGAGAGACACCTTAGGTAATACACAGTCCACTGCCCTCCATTCAGAGATTGGTTCACAATCTGTTGGTATCATGCTGCAAAGCTGTCCAACATGTACCCTAATAATCTGCCTTGTCTGTTCACCCTGATGTTTCTCTCCTCTTCCTCTTTCTTGTATAACTGTGCAATATCTTCTATTTTATGTTCTCAAGAAATAAAACAAAATACTAACAATATTCATGACATAGGTCTGTGTTAATGGACAGGTAACTTTTTTCCAAGCAGTGTGCTAAGTTTCTTGCCTGGGTTACCCTTATTTCATTCTCTGACTTATATATTCCCATTTTGGTTGATGAAATTTTGTCATATGTGAAGGTCTCACAAATCACTATGGGACAGTTTGATCCCCAAACCCTCGACAGAGGTGAAAGATGAAAGTGTGAAAACTACACACTCAAATGTAAGTTTATGAGTTGAAAGCATTGAACTCTGTTCTAATGACGAAGGACACCAGGAACACTGGATTGCTCTCATAGACATTTAGAGTGGTGTTTGCTAAGAACTCTCCTGCCTCACCTTACTGAGCTTTACTCCATCATCAGGAAGCAGGACCACCAAGCTCAGCCTCATGCCCTTATAGGGCATCTCCAGCACTTGTGCCTGTACTTCATCCACATAGGCGAGGTTAAAAGTGTCTTCCTGATACATCATCTGCACTGGTCTTCTCTTTTTCTGAATAGACAAATCAAGGATGTAAAAATTAGCACTGAGAGAGTTCAGGAGTTTTCCAAATGAGTTAAAGTTCATTTATCAACACTATTTTCAGCACTCTTGATGAAAACAATATTCATTTCCAATGAAAACTTAGTCAGTGTTAGCCAGACTCTTTCTGCTTTCATTAAAAATTATTTTGGAAGTCGAGTTTAGACTGTTGGAGATAGGGTTTCAAAGTTGTGATGAAACACCATGACGAAAAGCAATATGGGAAAGAGTTTTTATTTCATTTTAGAACTCTAGGGTCATGTTCCATCATTAAGGGACATCAGAGCAATTTTTGATGTTCAACATATTGTTTTAATTAAAATATCCACATTGTTCAACTTCTGTATGTAAAAAATTGCCTCTAGGCTATCAGAACCAAAACAACAACAATGAGAGATTCATGAGGCTTAGAACTGATAGCTCCTGACTTGTAACTGATTGACAAGGATTTCCTGCTTTGTGAGAGACCATCAGACAATATTTGCCTCACAAAGATATATGGAGATATGTCTAGATGGTCCAACTTGTAGCAAGTTAATTATGTTTCTCTAATATGCTGTAAAGAGGTAGCTTTGCCCTGAGCCTGTGAGTGTCTGTCTCTAGAAGTTTCTGCTCTGTAATTAGTCATAAGGTCTTGGCTTATCATGTACCTGTGAGCATCAGTGTTCCTGTTTACAGGCTGTATTTGAAAAGATGAATTTGTCTGTAGATTCCATTCACATGACTTTGATAATTTTCCAGTCTACTTCATAAAAACATTTTCTTATATGCTGTTTCCTTATATATGATTGCTGAGCATATTAAATGATAAAAGTCCTACCTCTGATGTGTTTGTCATCTCTTCTGGGCAGATCCCCATGTATCTTTGTACTGCATTGTACCCATACATTTTGACCCATTACAAACAGAAAATTTTTGTCAAGTCTTTTCCAATTAGGAACTGAATAAAAACTCATTCATGTACTATAATTTTCTAATTTTATCTAATAAACAAGGAATAGGAAGATTAACATTTATAAGATTCTAAACTGAATTAAATTACATTGCATATGAGTTGGGCAAGCAATTTTAATATCTAATTAAATTAGTCACACTGTTTCATTATTAAAGAATGTTACACATGACTGAGTAATGACAAACTGTCCAATAACTTCAAGTGCATTTTTAATTAGAAATTATACCACTAAATACATTTTTATTTTAATTATGCTTAATGTTTCATACATATATTATACTATACCATAGCAGCTAAGGTTTGACGTTCTTGAACTTAAAGGAAAATTTCATAAAATAATGTAGAAGCAATGGTCACATGAGAAACTCTCAAAACCAGCAAGAGTCAAAGGAATGCCAAATAACACAGTTTCAGAATAATCTATATCCCTATTTTTTTCTACAGCATTTAACCTTTTATTCAGATATAAAAGTTTCAAATGGTTTTCTGTACTTTTCTGTTCTCTTTCTTTCTGGGCTGAGGACCAGCCCAAGCACCCAACACAGGACATGCAACTACTGTCACTGAGCTTCAGTGACAATTAAATTTCTATGCAATTTCTCCATCACACTGGCATGAAATTTGGGATATTGCTACTTACCTGATTTATTTTAAATGGCCTTTCGCTGGTGAGGTATTCGGAAAATACTTTATTCCACGTTCCTTTGAAATATAAGGAGTTGACAAGAACCATCCTGGTCTGTCGACTAACTGAGTCATCTGGGAGCAAGTCTGGAATTTTACCTTTGGAGGAAGCAGAGGCTTCATTCAGGTTTATTTTTTATACACATGTGAGAAGTAAATTGATATGATATTGAGGGGATCCAAGCATCATGATTATAAATATCCTGATGTGGATAAAGATACTAAATAACACATCAAAACATCATGCCAACACCCATGTTTGCCTCAAGATCATGGACACTGGAAGAACATCCCCAAGATGAGCATGATGAGAAACTTCAGAATCTCTCAAGAAAGGATGACTTGGAAAAATCAGGAAAAATGACTCTGGGATGAGGATCAAAGAAGTAGGAAGTCTGGGAGGGGCTGGAGTGGATGGCTATACCCTGGGAGCTAAGGATGGTCCACATCTTGATTCATGGTGGAATCAACCAAGAGACATGTCTACGCCAGGGCTGTGAGGACATTTCTCGGGGAGACTAACTAAAAGACTAGAGGATTCCTTGAGTGGGAAAGGTCCTCCTGTGCTGCCCTTATGTAAAGGACTGAGAGAAGCAGCAGTGCTGTGTCTGCCTTCAGTCCCTGCTGGTGAGTGTGTCTGCACTGTTCATACTCTGCACCTGCCTTCAGTCCCTGCTGGTGAGTGTGTCTACACTGTTCACATTATGCACCTGTCTTCAGTACCTGCTGGTGAGTGTGTATCTGCACTGTTCACACCTCTGCACCAGCCTTCACTTTCTGCTGGTGAGTTTGTCTACGCTCTTCACATCTTTGCATCTTACTTCATTCCCTGCTGGTGAGTTTGTATGAACTAATCCCACCTCTGTACCTCCCTCAGTCCCTGTTGGTGAGAGTGCATCTGCACTGCTCACAACTCTGAACCTGCCTTCAGTCCCTGCTGGTAAGTGTGAGTCTACACTGTTCACACTGCTATACCAGCCTTCATTTTCTACTGGTGAGGGCATCTACACTGCTCATACCTCTGTACCTCCCACTAGAACCAAACTGATTTCACATTGATGTGGACTAAGACAAGTGCCTTTCAGAAACTTCTAGGCCCTCCATTACTGACTGAATGTTAAGATCTTCAGCCTTATAAACTGACCAGCTACCCGATTCTCAGCCTCTCCACATGCATATGATCAATGACTGACTACTCAGCAAATATAGTGTTTGTCATTCAATTAAATTCTCTTTCTAAAATGAGTACATTCTGTTCCTCTAGAAAACCCTGACTATTGCACAAATATTTAATACACCATCTCAACTAGCATTCTCTTGACATGCTAAATTCGAAAATAGCACATGTCAGAGACTCTAAGGCAGAAAGCCATTCATGTGTGAAGTATTGATATTATATACTTTGGAGTGCTATTTACACCTGGTACAGATAATGCAGGTAATAAGACTGAATCCCTTCTCTTTTATGAGTACCCTTACAATGTGAATAGAATCCTTGATACTTATGCTACAAAGTGTGCACAAGAGTTAAAGAGTACAACAATTGACAATGATGCTGAGTCTTTAAGAAAAGACCCTCATTCTGTACTCTGTCTATATTGGTAGAAATAGAAATGTAACTCATGGTACAGAAGCATCTGAAGGATTCCAATATGAGATAATGATATCAAAGACCAATGCCAAGACATGACATTCCTAAAATAGAAAAAATTAAGGTTTAACCCAAAAGGGGAGGCTCTTTGAGGCCAATGTAACTGGGTAGCCCTTACAGAGTGTCTTCAACGGAAATCATGTCTATTTTGCACAAATACGAGTAAAGGATCTTAGGCATAAAATGTGTAAGCAGAAACCTGAGTTGTCTTCAGAGAAAAATAGGTGTTGGGGATGAGTTCAGATAGATTGTAGGAAGAAGCAGCCCCAGGGCAAAGGTACAGGGAAGGTTTCCATATGAATTTATGTTCTTCTCAGAGATTGTGGAATTACCTGATCTGTGACCACTGCAGACCAGCCTTGTCTTCTAATGCAAGCTGTTTGATAGGAAATCATGTCCCCAGATGCCCATGACGTTTGCTTTAGCCTCTCTGCCTTAGAGGAATATACAAACAACTCTTGTGTCAGTAGGAGCTCCATGAGCTCACTGAGGTCTGATTTATACCACATGGCCAAGCTAATCTCCTTCCCTTTCACTCTGAAATAACAGGAGATGTGTCCACAGACAAAGACAAGATAGTTAAGAGAGAGAAACATGGGGAAGAAGAAGGGGTGAGTGGAAAGGACATGAATGTGAAGTGTGAAATAACCTGAAATCCTGACCTTGAGTCTGTTTGGAGACCCACATGTTTATGTGCTGCCTGGACTTCTTCGGAGCTTTGGCAAAGGACAGCTGCTCCAGTTCTGAGCGATAGAACTGTAGACAGGACTCCTTAAAGGTCTTTGGAGAGATAAATGGTCCCGAAGTTAATATTGCAAAATACGGTATTAGCAAGCTTCC
Organism: Sigmodon hispidus; assembly: GCA_004025045.1. NCBI lineage: Eukaryota > Metazoa > Chordata > Mammalia > Rodentia > Cricetidae > Sigmodon > Sigmodon hispidus. The sequence continues at coordinate 82,652 of PVIH01004498.1, forward strand.
CAAATGTCTGAATACTGTGGACTTAAACAACTAAACTAAAATTAATGCAGATCTCACTTTAAGAAACAAACATCTTCCCATACTGATCTTTTTAAATGGAAATAAAAGCATAGAAATAAATAAAAAGACTTAAAATATTTCAAGGTTTCTATATAGAATGAGGTCTTGGGCAAGTTTATGAAATTGAGTCTCCCTAGATATCCTACCCTGTACTAGAACTAGTGAACCACCTGTCTGAAATTTCTAAATCAGACATTATATGGGTATCACCACACTGTCTAAAATGTGATCCTTAATTTTCTCATGTTCTCTTGGGTGCTTTTCTAGGGATCTACACCAACAAGTATGTGATATCAGCAAATGTTATTCTACTCATACAACTTACAGGAAGGAATTCATAAGTTTTTTCTGCAAAGAGCCTGTTGGCCATTTTAAGAATGTATGTTTTGCTGGGCTTGGTCAGTTTACTGAAAAGGCTCTGGAACTCTTTATGGATGTCTTCCTCCATGTTTAAAGTAAATGCCTGTGAAGCAAAAGAGTGAAACATAAATCCAGTGAAGAAACACGTTGATTGCAAAAGAAATTTTCAAGCTAAAGTGATACAAGGAGATTGAAGGCCATGAGAATCTGATGCAAGGAAGTTTGGGATTGAAACAAAGAAGATAGAGAACAATCTTGCTGGCCAATGAATAATTACAAAGTCTAATGCTCTAAAATGAGATAGATCCCAGAGACCCACGTGTCCAATAATGTCAACTTCTCTTTATCTCAATGTTGTACTTGGGACTGAAACTCAGTCCTCAGTCATGCTTTGCAAGATATCTGCCTTATGATCTCAACCACCTTTCTCTTAAAATAAAATGAAACAATAACTCAAAAACTTTTTCATTTGAAACTAACATGAGTAGCGTATCCATTGAAATTGGAATTCTCCTGTCTCTGTCTCCTTAGCACTGGTATTAAAGGTTTGTGGCACCAGGCCTAGAAAAAGATTCATAATGGTCCATTTTTTAACAGAAATCCACAACTTTTGAAGGGTTCACTACAAGCTCTTCTATATAAAACTCACCTGATCCAGAGGTGAGCAGGTTCCTGCACCTGATCCCCCATCCTGGCCATCCAGAATGTTGCATTCTAGGACAAGGGTCATTCTGCAGAGCCTGATCCAGACTCTCCTTAGCAGACAGGACTAGGGCTTGGCTGTGAGGAGCTCCTCCAGCCACACCTAAAGAGGGGACATTGCATGACCAGCCCTGACTCCAAGGCAAATGGTGACATCAGAGATGGACTGAGGCTTTGAAATTCAGACCCCTGCCCAGAGCAGATTCAGAGATTAAGCAGACCCCTTCCTCAGAGGAGAAAGGAAACACTCAAGACCTCTTCCCACAGCTGACTAGGAGCAGCACATCGTGAACCACTTAAACCAGGGTCAGATGCCAGTGCAAAAATACATATAATAATATAAAGAATAACAAGGCAACTCCAGAAGAACTGGTCATTCTACAACTACAATACCTGAGCAGAACAATGAAGAGGAAACAGAAGGAAACAACACCAAAAACACCTTTATTAAGATTTTGAAGCCTCCAAAAAAGGTATAAAAAATTCCCTTAAAGAAATAGAAGAAAATACAAACAAAATCTTGGAAGAGATGAACAAATCCTTCAAAGGAAAACATAAACTTCATCCATTATATAAACAAACTAAGGGGAAAAAAAAACACAATGTCATATCCTCAGATTCTAAAAAAGTCTTTGACAAAATCCAACACTCCTTTGTGATAAAAGCTCTGGAGGGATCAGGAATATAGGGACAATATCTGAATAAAGGCGATTTACTGTAGTAGGAAACTGGAAGTTGTTTAGAATAATTTTGATGACGTTAAGGAACGGTAGCTGGGCAGGGCGTAGTCAACTGGAAAGAGCCCTGAAAGAAAAAAGAGTCTGACCCTTTTTTGAACTGTATCGTGGTTAAAATAAACCAGTCAATTTAGACCTCTCCTGCACACTATTTCTCCCTTTTCCCCTCTAAATATCCTCTATACCATAAGTGGGTTTAAAATAATAAATATTACTTTAGTATAAACATAACAACAAATTAAATACCATTACATCTGGCACCCAACATGGGGCTGTTTTCACAGAAGCTGGCCAGGTCTCCAAGCTGCAGGGCGGGGGCTGTCTTGGATTTGGGGCTTGCTCCTGGCCAGTGCCAGTGAGAGCAGTGAGTGAGCGAAAATCTGAGATACCAGGCGTCTATACTCTGGCTGCTGCAGCCAGTTGTGGTGGCACACACTGGTAAAATTTGCTAAAGGAGGCAAAGGCCAAGCCAGGGGAATTGGAATCGCCATTTTGTTCAGGGTGGCACTGCTGCTGTTAAACACAACTGCGACACCTGCTGGCCATAAGTCCTCATTACATCTGAGTAGGGTAATCACTTTTTTTCTTTCAGAGTGTGTGATAAAATAACTCTTCAAAATTTTACCCGCTTTTTCACAACAGTGATAAAAGATTATTTTCAAAATTATACATTTAAAAGCTCTCAAACTAAAAGTTCTTTTGCTTTTTTGTGTAAAACTATACTTTATACCTACCTATTTTTAAAGTTCCCAAGATAGAAATAAACTCAATAATATACTCAATAGGGTGTGTGAGATACATAAAGATTCAAAAACAGCTTTACTTGCTAAGATATGTGACATAAATAAATATTTTAAGACAATTAAAAAGTTCGCTTCCTCCATTAAAGAGAGGTCTACACTAGCTAAAAAATTAGAGAGTATATATTAATAAAAAAATAATAAGCCAACGAAACATATTCAAAAAAAGATCAAAAATAATAAAAAATGTAGATATAAAGACTAAAAATATTTTCACTCTATAAAATGGTTAAAAAATTCATTTATGGAAAAACTTAACACACTAAAAATGACCATTACCTCTAAGTTACAAAATTATAAAGGTCATATGGCAATAATAAAAAAAATTCTGAGACAACATCTGCTCAAGACAACCCAGAGTCTTCTCTTAAAAGATATTACAATAAAAAAATACTCTACCTAAGATAGTTACAATAAAGAGACTACCCCCTACTCCTCCAACATTATTCCCAGTTGTGATACAATGCAAAAAATCATATAAAAAGACTTCAGACAACATAAAATATAATTATAAACCTATCCACATACAAGATCTAAAAACAATAAAAAAAACCATAGTCACATATAATATGCAATCATCTTTTATAAAACAATTCATAAATTCATAGTCAACACAGAATCAGGTAATTCCTAATAACTAAAAAAATTTAGCGACTACCTCTATACCATAAGTGGCTTTAAAATAATAAATATTACCTTACTATATACATAACAACAAATTAAATACCATTACAATTTACAAGAAGCCAACAGCCAAAATCAAACTTAATGAAGAAAAACTGAAACCAATCCTACTAAAATCAGAAACTAGACAAGGATGTCCCCTCTCCCCTTATCTATTCAATATAGTTCTCAAATTTTAGCTAAAACAATAAGAGAATGAAAAGAGATTAAGGGAATACAATTTGGAAAAGAAGAAGTGAAACTATCTCTATTTGCAGATGACATGAGTGTATGCATAAGTGACCCACAAAATTCTACCAGGAACTTTTACAGCTGATAAACACCTTCAGCAATGTAGCAGGATCCAAGATTAACTCAAACAAATCAGTAGCCCTTCTATACACCAAAGATAAAAGGGCTGAAAGAGAAATAAGGGAAACATCACACTTTATAATAGCTGCAAATAGCATTAAATACCTTGGAGTAACTATAACCAAAGAAGTAAGAAATCTATTTGAAAAAACTTTAAATCACTGAAGAAAGAATTTGAAGAGGATATCAGAAAATGGAAAGCTCTCCCATGTTCCTGGATAGGTAGGATCAACATAGTAAAAATAGCAAATCTACCAAAAACAATCTAAAGATTGAATGCACTGACCATCAAAATCCCAACAAAATATTTTATGGACCTTGAAAGAACAATACTCAACTTCATTTGGAATAACAGGAAAGCCAGGATTGCCAAAACAGCTTTATTCAATAAAAGAATCTCAGACTTTATTCTTAATTTAAAAAATGTCTTAGTGAAAGACAATGTCTCCCTTCCTCTTTAGCTTCAGAAGCATTCATGGGGTATGCATATTCTTATCTTCATTTCTCTCCAGCTCTTAGGCATTTCAACTACTTGTGTGGGGGTATAAGGTAACTTACCTGGCATATCTGGAATGCAGTATCTCCCTTGGCCCCCAACAGGACCATAGCTAGAGCAGATGAGATGCTCATAGGAGAGTAACATATATTTTGCGTTGGGTTGTTCTGACATAGCACTTTTAGAAGATGGATGGCAAAAGAGCCATTTGCTTCAGACAGAGTATTCATGATGCAGAATCTGGAGGAAAGAAGAAATTGTATCAGCACTGGGCTGAAGGTTCCTAGATCTGACTCAGGGAAATATGGGACTCAACTCTTGGTTCTCATTCCAGGATCATAAGAATTTTAAATTGGTTTTAAAATTTTATTCTCAGGCTAAGTCCATCCATAGAGCTTGTTATCTAAGTGCAGTCATAGCAACAGTACAAACTAGTGTCTGAGCCATTGGGGTAGATAGGTCACATAGGTCAGATCATGAGCACTAACACACAGGACAAGACTGAGAGAAGTACCCTCTACTCTCCATCCATCCAGACCAGCTTCTCTCCTGAAGATGGTGAACTGAGGACAAAGAAAAGAAAAACCAAGAAAAGGAAAAAGAACACAGACATGAACAGCTATGTCCTCTGCCCTGGCTCTAACAATGCTGCATTCTGTGCTCTGACAGTGAAGACTCCTCTGAGATATCCAGGTATGCAATAGACAATGGCTCTGTATTGACAGTTGCTACAGGAAAGACACTAAAATGTCGAATGAGATTTAAAGACAGGCTGGTGTCATCTGTTTCACTGTGCAGCAAGGTGCATGAACCTGCAGTGGCTGCTCAGGGGGTCTTGATGAGCAATGCCTCTCAGGATGCTTCTCTGTTTTGCATGTCTCAGTACCTGGTAAATCAACAGCTTAGCCCACACTAAATGACTGTTCCTGCCACTGAGCACACATCTAAGTCACTTCACATCCATTGACTGTGCTCAGTGACATATGAACTTGGAACACTGTACGTGTTTTCCAGAGTGCTTTCCAGTGTGCTTAAATACAAATCAAATACCCTATCACATCACACACGTTTTCTCTATCCCCAGACTGAGGGATATAGCACCTTGAGTGTATATCTAGATCCTGTGACTCTTCCCTTTAAATGACCTAAGGATCTTCAGAAAGCTGGGGCTGCCTCATTTCAGTGACTTTCCCTTACATTGGTCTTGTCTAACTCTCCTTGTGACCCCTAAACTAATGCCCATCCTTATTTCCCTTTAAATATGCTGCTGAAAATCCATTCCACATAGAAGGTCATTTACTCCCTTTATGTCACTGAGTTCAAACTACTCACCCTTCACTCCTTCACTGAGACAAGACAACCTCAGGCCTCTGCTCTTTATCACATTTACACATAATCCTTTCTTTTACATTTTGTGGTTTGCTCCAGACTTTGTGCTCTCTGAATGAATAAGATGTCAGGCACTCCCTTCCCAATCATCTAAACTATTCCCTGGATCAACATTGCTGTGGAAGCATGTTTAGTCAACATGGAATCATGTATTTTCGCAACTGGAATGAAGAGTGCTCAGATTCGAGTAGAGCTAGCTTATCTTTAAAAGGCATAGAGGTAAGAGAGACATCAATTCACAGATACTTGATGGAAGAGCATACTTCATGAAATGGCTTAAGTGATAGAACATTAGAAGAAGCAGGACAGTACCAGGGGGAAAGGCCACTGAGTCACTGAAGCACCTACTCCTGACTGAAATGACTCATACAGCTTCAGGGGCTCAGCCCTAAGACTAGCCTTGCTGCCAGTGTCCTTCTGGAGTTTCTAGAGAAGTCACCTCCTTAAACACCCCACAGAACACAGCTTGTCATTTTACTTTTACTCACACTAAGGTCCTGGGGTTCTTTCTCCCTACTCAGCCTGGACTTCTAACCCTGTTTCCACTGATCCCACAGCAGGGACTGAGCCAGTCACCCTTACCTGCCCACTTCACAGCCTTCACAACAACACAGTGCAGTGTTCAAGGCTTGATGCCTGTGGAGTGAATAGCCTCCCCTGTTCTCTCCAGCTTTTTATTCACTTCAGGGCGGGGACAGGATGCCTCAGTGATCTAGGCTAGGGGTTGAAGAACCTGCCTGTCACATCCTGCTCTGTCCTCTGCAGGGTGGAGATGGCTGGAGGCTGAGGAAATACGGGGCCCTTGAGAAAGAAACTACAAGCAGGTTCTTGGATATTTGGCTGGCAAGACACCAAGTGTGAAGGCTTTCCAGGATGTCAGAAACACCTGGCTACCATAGCTGATCCCAAACCTCCATCTATGAAAGGGATTCAGTTTTAAAGGAGTTAACACCATGTCTTTCGTTAGGTCTGGCCTAACATAGACCCGATGTGCAGAATCCTGGTGCTGAATTCTAGAAGAGCCTTTTCCCAAGTGCTGAGGTGGAGACTGCTCCATTGGAGTACTCCTCCTTGACTGATGACCAAAAACAGACACCAAGGCAACTGAGAACAGGATCATGTCCTCCATCTCCATACATGACACACTGTATTTTCATGGCCTAAGTTAGGAGACCTCATTAAATTTCACAACGTAAACATCTCAGCTTCTCCAATCTTAGGGTTTAAAATGATGCATTTTATGTTCGTGGCTGTTTTGCCAGACACATACATATGCATCAATTATATGCCTGGTGGCCACAAAAGTCAGAAGACTGAATGCTGTCTTTTTTACTGCACTAATCCCTTGACCCTTCTCATGGCAGCCGAAGAACTATTTCTCAATACAGATGCATTTATATCATAGACCTTTGGTCTTAAAGTACCATGGTTTTTCAGTGTCTTTTAGTTTACTTAGATAGCTATACGATGGTCATCACCATCCAGTTCTAGATCTCTTTGGCTACTATAAAAACTAATAGACTGCCCACAACCAACATCAATTAACCACAGCCACCCTGTTTTACTGGAAGGTGCTAATCTCTTTATTGCAGGATTTTCTCAGGGACTAGCAATTCTTCAAAATGAAATATGTGGTCATGTGTGTGGAATTCTTTTCTAACCTGATATCTTCTAGACTCATGCTTATCAGTTCAAGATCTCAACAACCTGAGCATTGGCCACAGATATGCTACACAGTGCTTCCAGGAGGGTGTTCAATTCCTTTCAAAAACTCTTAATACACAAGTTTTGACTTTGCCCCAGAATAGAACTGCACGATGAACCAGTATGATGGAGATTCAATATATAAAGAAAAAACACACTTACATATTTAAACACAATAACACATACTCAGTAGAAGACAGGATGAGACACAACTGCACATACAGGAGTCTCATAGGAAATTATGGCTTCAGTGTCATAGCAGCAAATACATATGTGGCTGTCCTCCACATATGTATTTGTGGAATCAAAAGTTACATATCACAAAGTTGATAAGAAACATTCCTTTCCTATTTTTATTGAAGAGATATAATTTTTACATCTTATTTTTTTAAGGACAAGCTTTGAAAACTACAAAAATTAAAGTCTTTTGATGCCAAGGCTAATAAAAGTATAACAACATACTAAGATGCCTGGAGGAAAATAGGAACATTAGAGACTTCACAGACACATGAGAAGCTCATGCTATCTACAAGGACACACATGTAGCTTCCCCAGGGAGACCAAGGCCCCATGATACTGAACCTGAGAGCTCACACAATTTCACACTACCTGTATACAATCTGTCTAGAAAGCAATTCTCTCGACGTTTTCTCCTTTGTGGCTTATGAATGTCTACCTTTTCACTAATCTCTTTGTTCCAGAAGCTTCCTGGTGTCCCTGGCTTCTCTAAGGCTCTCATTTTCTGCTGCTTGTCTCCATTGTTCCACAGAGGCTTGTCTTCTCACCCCTGACCCAGCAGGGAATGACAGCAGCTGAAGTGACATCTGCTGTGTCATTCTTTCTCATCTTGCTCCAGGGAAGCGTTGGGTTACTTACACAGAGCATCTGCTTCCTCACTCACTCTGTGGTAACCACCCTGAAGGGGAGTGCAACATTTCCCATCCCTTTAGGCTCATGTGCTTAGACCAACAACTTCTGACTGTCCCTGTATTAACCTGTGATCTTGGGGACACTTTTTACTTTGTTTCTGTATTACTGAAGTGGTTGGTCCATAGTTTTTGTCCCCCTAGGTCTTGTTTCCTAGGAAACAGTGTCTCCTTCATGATCTCATTCTCCTTCTCCTCAGCAATGCTTCCTCCAGAGGCTTCCCAGCAGTCTTTGTCTTTGTTCCTCTTCTAACAAGGGACCACACTATTTTCATCTTTTGGCTTGAGAGCTCTGGCATTTTCTTCTTCTTCTTCTTCTTCTTCTTCTTCTTCTTCTTCTTCTTCTTCTTCTTCTTCTTCTTCTTCTTCTTCTTTTTCTTCTTCTTCTTCTCCTCCTCCTCCTCCTCCTTCTGCCTCTTCTTCTCTTCCTTCTCCTACCCTTTCTGTTCCTCCTCTTCTTTCTTCTTCTTCTCTAATTCGCTTACTTTATGTAGTCTGCTAGAACAGGGTCCTACACCTAAGAAAGCAATGTTCACATTTAAAAAGGGATACCTATCTCACATCAATACAGTCCATCATCTATTTTATCTTCCTCAAGTAAGTGCTGGTATTTTCTTCACTGTAATATCTATTGACGCCACATAATTCTTATCTTTGTCTCATCTGAAATATCTTTTGGATTCAGATTCTTCTTCCATGTTGCTGCTGTTTGGGGCATATAACCCAGGAAACAACAGCAGTTGTCTTGCTGCCTTCCAAAGCTCTCTTTCTTGTTTTTCACAAATATATTGATTTTTGAGTTACCTTCCTTAGTTTATATAACCTAGTAAAAATATAAAAGCATGCTTTGCAAGTCTGTTGAGACATGCCTTGAACTGTAAATAAAGTTTGTAGATAGTGTAGAACTCTAACCCCTGAGTTCTCCATACAATGTCACAGGGAATGAATATTATCATGATAGCCAACCGAAACTTAGACATTTTACTAGCTATCTCTTGCATTTCAAATTGGCCCATATGTCTCTCCTCCATCTATCACGTGGCTTGGTGCCTTTCTCTTTAGGGCTTGCTGCTCTCCGTGTCTGACTGCAGCTGCTCTGACGCTGCTAATCTTCCTCATCATCATTTTCATCTTGACTCTACCTCCTACACTGATTCTGTTCAGTTACTGATAGTTAGCTTCGATATTAAAACAATCACTATGATATGCATTAACACACTGTAAAGGAATATTCCACATTTCTGACTTTATCTCTAATTAAATGGAATGATTTTTACTTCAACATATTAGGATCATATACAACAAAACAGTTATCAACTAAAAAGTACAATTTAAATATCCAGTACATTTTCATTTGGCAAACTTAGAGAAAATAGTCTGCTATTTATCTTATTTTTGAAACTCTAATCTTTTAAACCTACTTTACCTTTTATCATAACTAAGGGACATGATAGCTATGCCTATCTACTCTTTAACGCTGTCAAAATCCCTAGAACCATGAAATGTTACTAATGATAGAGATATCTGGCAGCCTGGACAGTCACCCTTGGTTAATATGTAATGTTTGGGCATCCAATTTTGACCCATAGTCCTAAATTGTTAACAGAGATTTTTGAAGAGGAAGAATTCTGCAGGACTATCCTACCTTGTCATGGCAGAGGTTGACAGTCACCGATTTTGCAATCTCCTGGTCCAGTTTGGGCAGTGTACTGTCAGTAATTGAGGCAAGGCCATTTTCTTTGCTCAAATGGCTGTCATTGACTTAAAGAAAGCAAATTCAATTGAGACATTCATTGATTACCATCATCTTTTTGTGAAGGAAATGTATGCTCTCAGAAGCAGATGGTTATCACTGTCATATAGGCCTTAGGTTTTAAAAATAAATGTTTTATTCTGTAGGTCTTTGAAGTCTTTAAAGGCCCTTTTTTATCTAAATGTATTTGTGCATGATCTTTAAAACATATATAATGTGAATATGTGTTTGAGTATTATGTTTTGAACTACAGACTGCTCAGGACAATTCCAAAGTGGCTAGCTAAGATTATCCACTCTCATGCACTACTCCAGCCAGGACCTCAGATAAGCTCAGCATTGTCCCATTACTCAGAGTCTGGTAAGAACTGATACCATTAGCTTTCTTCAGGTTTCACCATTGTTTTTTCAGGATTCCCTAGGGATATCCTTGCACCACAGATAACAGGAAGTAATTTTATTAAACAATGTCCACATTCCAAGAGGTGAGGTGGGTGATTTTTAGTCTTTCACTGGGTTATGAATATTTGTCATTGTGGGGGGGAGGGGTAAACGTTGTTATTGTGTGGTTTTAAAGAAAGCTCAACAGGAGATTAGAATCAGGGATTTCATTCTGAAAAGAAAAAGTGGAATATAGAAATGATAAGAAAAAAGAGTATATTGTTAATTGTACTTTAAAACTAAGATAGTAACTACTAGTCTTAAATATTTTATATTGGTATGGATTTTTATATACTGATACAAATTTAATGTTGTTTTTGCTAATGGCAAAGCAGACACCAAGGCAAATGAGAACAGAATCATGTCCTCCATCCTCAAACATGACACACTGTATTTTCATGCCCTAAGAGAGGAGACCTCTTTAAATTTTGCATCTTAACCATCTCAGCCTCTCCAATTTAAAAATTTAAAATAATGCATTTTATGTTCATGTGTGTTTTGTCTGACACATACCTATGCATCAATTGTATGCCTGGTGGCCACAAAAGTTTCCCTCCCACAGACACAACCTTATGATGATCCTTGTAGTATATAGTCTTTTACTTAGTTTAAAACTTTCTTAATTAGACAAAGGGGGAGATGTAGTAGGAAGTCTGAAGCTGCCCAGGTGAGCACTTATGACATCAGGGAACTGGATCCTGATGGGGTGTGGCCAGCATCATCAGAGACCCTGACCCTGAAGCTGCTCGCTCTCTCTTCTTCATTCCAGTGTGCCTGGGGAAGAAGCTCTCAGCTCCTCCCTCTTTATGTCTCAGCTCCATTTTTCTCCTAGAGTCATTTGTTGTCTAGTAAGTGCTTTTTTTCCTAATAAATATTACCTGATTGTATTGAGAAGTGGTTGAGAATCCTTCTTCAATAGTGTTGCTATTGTCCAGTGTCCTAAGGGCTCCCTTGGGGGAAGGAAGTGAGTAGATGCAGTGTCAATGGGTTAGACACCAAGAGTCAAGTAAAAAGCAAATGGCTAACTCATGTATTTGACAATGGGGAGAGCCTTATATACCCAACTCCCAGCATCGAGGTTTTATCCCAGTCTAGTGACATTGCACAATTGCCCTTCATTGGCTGGACATGATCAGAACCTCTGACAATGCCTGTGGGTAGGCCCTCAGGCAGACTCCAGGTTGGCTCATAAGAAAGAACATTATGTGCATGCCTTGGCAACTGATTTGAGCGAATTTCCTTGACCCTATGGGTCTGTCCTACTACATATCCACTTTATTTATTTTATCACCTAGAATCAGAGTTCTTGGCCCTGACCTTGTCCGATGGGCTCAGTAACTGGACTGTGCCTGTCATAGGCTGGCTTGCCTAACAAGCTCTTATCCATCATTGACTATCAGCCCTTAAAGAACATCCATTCCTAGAGAGCCACCTGGGTAGAGAGAATTAGATCATAGCCCTTTGAAATTTGGAGAACCAGGCATGCATAGACTCCTGTGGAGGGTCATGAACTATTGTGGTGTGTTGTGGTATGTTTTTTATTGGCCTGTTTGGGGCCGGAGATTTATGACTTGGCACACGTGTGGTGTCGGCGGTGTGGAGCTTGGTTTGTGTGTCTGTAGCTTTTGCCCCCCAAAAGAAATGAATTACATGTTTATATATTTTAATATTGTTTGGCCTATAAGTACATTATTAGCTAGTTTTTTTTTTAATTAATTTATTTTTATGAATTTACTTACCACGTGGCTTGTAGCCCGTGGCTCATTTGAATTTTTATATGTTTTTTTGGGGGGACGGATGGCGACTAGTAAACTCCACCCCTTCTTCCTACCTGCCTGCCTCTGATTCTCCACCCACTTCTACGGTGTCCTGCATGGGTCTAAACAGTTTTTATTTATATCGTACAGAGAACATTCCACCACATTTTTTTTGTCTAATTAAAAAGGAAGGTTTTAATTTTTATATAGCAAAATTATATACAACAGAACAGCTCTTAAGCAAGAATTACAGTCACAATATTTAGTTTATTTGTATTTTAAAATTAAAGAGAATATTTTATTATCTATTTTATCATTGTGAGTCTAAAGTTTTATATTTAATATATCTTTTAAACTAAAAAGAACTATATTTATAATTATTAAACTTTTAACTACATTAAAGACTACAGAAGGATATAATATTATGTAAATAAACAGGAAGTGCAAGCAACTTTTAAAGTCTAGAAAATGACATGACAGAGATGACATTTATCTGTTTGGACAGTTATTTAAAGTTTTTTTGTTACGTTGGGGCATCTATCTTTAGCCATTAGGCCCAAAGTCTCTGGCAAACTTTTTAGTGATGTAGGAAATCTGACACAGTCTATTAGTTGTTTTTTTGTGTGTCTTGAAGAATGTCTGGCAATGTTTTTTGTAAAGCAGGAACCTGAAGGACCATCTCGGCTTGTTTTGTCTACATTTAGAGGTCACTTTTTTATGGAACTTGTAAGTCTAGTTTATATAGCATATTATTAAGCAGTCAATATTAGAACAGTTTTTTGTCTAGTGGCTAATTGATGTCATACATGAAGTTTCTTCAATGCCCATCCTTTCTCTGAAATACATTGGTGTTGTTAGGAATAGACTTGTTTTATTGTTTAGAAAAGTTTAAGTTTTTAAAATATTTTAAATGTTATATTTTGTATGTTTTTGAAGTGTTTGAAGATTATTTATTTAGTTGAAATATATTTTTGTATATTTATAAAAATTTAATTAATATGACTATAAGTTTGTTTATTATAGTTGATTATTCATTTGTATTTTTTAATTATATATTATAATTTTAAATGAGTTATATTAGTATTATATTTTAATTAAGAGTAGAAAAATATAAATAACATAATAAAATTAATTTTAAGTTTATATTAAAGAATTAAAATTTATTTTTTTTAATTATTTTTATATTATATATTTTTTTATTTTTTTTAAGAAATTGACTATGACTATTAATTATTTATAATGAAAATAAGTATTAATAAGTAATATTTTTGGGAATTTGGACGAAGATTTTTTTTTTTATTATTTTTTGTTGTTAAAGGACGATGATTATTTGATGGGGTTTTGAAGTTGGATTATTTTAATTGGCTTTTTGGAAGTTGAGAATGTTTATTTAGGTGGCTTTGGTAGATGGAATCACATTTGTCTAGAACTAATTTATAGGTTTTGATTTTTTGTGGAGATAAAAGTAGAAATTTTTTTTTAAGTAATATATTTTTATAAACAGATTTTAAAGTTAAGACATTTTTAAAATATAAGTATTGGTTTAACTTAGTAGTTTTAGTAAAAAATTGTTTTTTTGTAATTAGTTTATTAAAAGTTAAAAAATTAAAAGAACACATAATAAACATAATTTAGACTCTTTGTTTATTTGTTATTTTTATGTGGTTTTTATTTTTATTTTTATTTTTTTAGGGGTTTTTTTATTTTTTTTTTGAAGTTTATGTGTATTTTATATATATTGTATTTTGTTTAGAGGTTTTGAGAGTTTAAATTTGTTTTATTGAGAATTTTTAATTATTTTTTAACTTAAAGAGCTTTTTAAAAGGTCGGTGTTATTTTAATTGTTGACTCTGTCTTTTTGTTTTATCATGGCGGGGAAACTCATTGCTTTGCCGCTGTTGGCAAAGAGTACGAATTTAGGAAATGTTGTTATGAGAAAAATTTTTTTAAATTGTTTTTTTTTGTTAGTATAAATAGAAATTTTAAATTAATTATATTTGTGTTAATTTTGTTGTAAAATGTATGAGTTTAAGTTGTGTGTCGCGGACGCTTTATTTTTAAATTTTTGTTTGAACACTATGTTGCCTTTGTATTATAAATTAATTTAAATATTTAATTTAAAAAACTGTTTTAAACTTTTTTAGGCTTTATGTGGGTGTTTGTGCCCCACGTTGGGCGCCATCTGTTGTGGTATGGTTTTTTTTTTTGGCCTGTTTGGGGCCGGAGATTTATGACTTGGCACACGTGTGGTGTCGGCGGTGTGGAGTTTGGTTTGTGTGTCTGTAGCTTTTGCCCCCCAAAAGAAATGAATTATATGTTTATATATTTTAATATTGTTTGGCCTATAAGCACATTATTAGCTAGCTCTTTTTTTTAAATTAATTTATTTTTATGAATCTACCTACCACGTGGCTTGTAGCCCGTGGCTCATTTGAATTTTTATATGTTTTTTTTGGGGGGGACGGATGGCGACTAGTAAACCCCACCCCTTCTTCCTACCTGCCTGCCTCTGATTCTCCACCCACTTCTACGGTGTCCTGCATGGGTCTAAACAGTTTTTATTTATATCGTACAGAAAACATTCCACCACAGTGGTGGAATGTTCTTTGTATGCTGTAAATAAAGCACTGTTTTGGCCTATGCACAGCACCATAGAAGTGGGTGGAGCATCAGAACACAGGCAGGTAGAAGGAGGGTGGAGTTAGTCAGTCTCCATCTGTCCCCTGAAGAAGAAGCATGTAGGAATCCAGGTGAGCCACGGGCTGTGAGCCACGTGGTGGGCAGATTAATGGAAATGGGTTGAATTAGGATGAAAGAGCTAGCTAGTAATGTGCTTAAGATATGGGCCAAACAGTATGAAGTAATATAAGCGTCTGATTCAATTCTTTGGGGGACAAAAACCACTGTGGACCAGGTTCCAAACCTCCGCCACGCCCCAGGTCACAAACCTCCGGGCCAAAACGGGCGCCTGGAAAAACTTACTACAACAAGCCATGTCTAAGAGCCATTAAAGACTGAAGAGTCACCTTAGTCACTGCCCTTTGCTATGGGATAGGCTTCAGAAGACACTTAAAAGGAAGATTTAAAATACCACCCCACCAATCAAAACATTTGTGAGCATCCAGAAGGGATAAAATAGCCTTTTGCAGTTGTCCCAGATCTTAGTTAAGGTAAATACAGGCCTGACTTTGTTAGCCACCTTCCAGATGAGGGAGAGTTTAGTTATGAGGGTGAGAATCCAGGGCTGGACAGCAGCATTCAAACCCAGGTTAACCTGGAAGGCTTCTGCCAGCCTTTGGTGCCTCAGATGAAGAGAGGGCTGTGACAGCTGCGGGGGGCCATACTGCAGTACAAGGGAAGTTCCACCTTCAGGGGCAATTAGGCACTGAAGCATTCCACTCCAAGGGTATCAGAGTGGGAGTGTGCTGATGAGGAATCAGCACATGCTGTCTCGTCTGTGGCTACACTCTCTTCAGCAGGTTTTGAGGGCCCAAACTGCTGTGTCCTCCTCCCTGGATGTTGTAGATAGATCAGACATGGAAGAGTGTGAAGGTGATGAATAGGTTAGCAATTTTGTAGATGGACAGGCAGAGCAACATGACAGATAACACAAAAGAGAGGGAGGGAGAGGTAAGGAGGGAGGGAAAGGGAGGGATGGAGGGAGGGATAGAGAAAGAAGGAAGGAAGGAAAGAGAGCAACTGGATCCTGGATGGTAGGAACAGAGCAAACAGTCTGGGGTTAGGAACCTGTGAGAAGAAAAAGAAGGGGGTCAGGAGAGAGTGTGGGGGGCCAAGGTGACGGTGGCCTCAAAGCAGCTAAGGATATTGTGGTCAAGTAACTCCACTACCTGGAGTGTTACCCTGGGCTCAGAGAGGGTGATAAGAGTCTCTGAGTCTGGGTGCTGTCAGTTCTCCACCAGGCTAAAGAGCTTGAAGACAGAAGGGTCTCAGATGCTTGTGCTGGTAGGGCTGGAACTCCATGGTGTAGCACAGACTTCCAGAGGCCAGGCTGCCAGCGGACAAGGCATGGCCTGGTGGGCAGCTGAGGGCTGGGGCAGCCATGTAATCAGAGGTCTTCATGGTTACATTTGAACCCTGGTGGACTTGACTTTGGCTGGGCTACAGCAGGGTGGGGCCTTGTGGACTTCCCTTGTTTCCTCCGCAGGAGAACTGTTGGCTTCAGGGCAGCTATGGAGGCTTGAACTGGGAGCATAGCCTTCTGTTACAGCTGAACCTTCTGGGAAGACTCAGCTGCCTCCTCTCAGGCATTAAAAGCCAAAAAAACGCCATTCCTGTCTAGGGGTTTGGGGACCATACTCAGATGTGTCTAGTTGCTTTCTAATATCTGACAGTGACTGAGACAGGAAATGGATAACTAGGACCATGGGTCTCACTGGAGAGGCTGTGTCACGGTGGGTATATGGAATCATAGTACCTTGTAATTGATTTAGAAAGCCAGCTGGCTATGTAATCTTATGACTTTGTTGAGATAGACTCTATACTCTGAAGGAGGCAAAGGACCATGAGGTCTCTCCTCTGGCAGCCATTTTGATCCAGCTGGTAGTCCCAGTTGAGTTCTATAGCTGGTACCACAATGTCACTCACAGTGACTATATTGTCCTCTGGGTGGATCTGGTCTGCATACTTAACTTATCCACACTTTTGAGGGGTGAGAGCAGAGGCCTGGATAACATAAAGGTCATGCCAAATCAGATCATAGGCTTGGGTAAGATAATGGCACTCCTTGATATAGGAAGAAGGATTAGCAGAAAAGGAGCCCAACCTCTTTTCAGACTTTCTGAAGGCAGAAAGAAAGGAATGTGGATTCGAACAACTCCCTCAGCTCCGGTCACCTCTCTCGGAGGGGCATAGGACAGCAGAGGTCTCAAGACCATGTATGAAAAACCACAAAGGAAGATTCAGAGGACGTAGGTTGATTGTGTGGACCGGGACCAGGGTGCAGGTTGTGGCACTGTAGAAGGGGGAGGGGCAATGAGGTCTGTGGTGATCGAGAAGAAGGAAGGGTGAAGTAAGAGGAGGGAGAGGAAGAAAGGGAGGTGAGTGAGGGGAAGTAAGTTGGCCTTGACCTTTGTCCCAAAGGGGAAAGAGAGAAAAGGTGGGTAAAGGGAAGAAGGCTGGCCACTAGGTGGAGCATGTGGCACTGCAGAGTTTCAGGAAGGGGACGAGCAGTCAAGGTCCTGGGAAGAGACAAGGTTGCCAGTGACTCAGATGGCTCAGTCAGGGCAGAGGACTCAGGGTCCAAGTCCCAGATGAAAGGGCTTCTGGAGGAACGACAACCCTGGCCTGCAAGAACTGGACCATCAAGCACTGGCCATAAAAGGAGGGACAGGAATACAGAACCCCAAAAACCCTGGAGTTCAGACCATTTGTCTGTCTACTGGCAGGATGCTAAAGTCGAGTGCCCTCTGGTGGCCATTTAGACTGGCTATCTCTAGAGTGTACTGAGCCAGGCCACGGAACAAAAGAAAATTAGGCGTTTAGGGCACAGGTATGAGATAGCCCTAATTTGTTTGACTCTTGCAGCAGACACCCCAGGGGAGACTGAGGATCGGGTTTAGACCCAGTGCTGCCAATTTCCAAGCCTGTGCTGGAGACCAAAGATTAGGAAAAAGCATCACATCTGATAGCCTGAGGTCAAGCAGTGAGGGTGGGTAGCCTTAGGAAGGGCAACTATAAACCCATAGGCTCCTTGAACAGGTCTGCCCTGAAGCAGCAGCAACTTAGAACAGCATCCCAGGGGTCCTGGACCCAAACGAAGTACCCGGTACTTCTTTAGGCAATAATGACTGAGGAACGGGCTTATCCCCAAATGAAAGTCAATCTCATCTGGTCTGATGGAGAGAAAAAGAGGAAGAGGAGCAGCCCCTGAAGACTGGGTCCGCAGGAATAGGGACTCAACTCCTCCCAGGTTTCAGCACCAAGATAATAGGTTTTCTGCCATGCCCCTGAAAAGCTTCTCCATCGATGCAGTAAGCCAGATCAAACTGAATTGGAAAAATGTAACAGCAGGCTTACTGAGAACAACCCCTGGGCTGTCGTTGCAGGGCATTCTATCTGGGCTCCCCTTGTGGGAGCGACGAGAAGGCGCAGTGTCTAAGGCACAGACTCTGAGAGTCAGGTGAGAAGCAGGCATTGAGATGTTTAAAATAAACGTCAGGCTCCCAGACTCAGATATGGGTCAAATCTGTTTCCCCCTCCAGATTTCCCATTGGCTGTCAGTCATTTCCTTGGCTGTGTTGTCTCTCTCTCTCTCATTGGCGTCCATCATCTTGATGATTATATGTCACCAATCACCGTCACAGTGGCAGTCTCCAAACTGGCTCAGCAGAAGTGGCCAGTGTGCATGCCTAGGCACAGTCCAGGTACAGGGAAACCAGGGCCCCATCAGGCCTGCATTTCCCCCTATAAGTGAGTTCACTGTTCTCAGAATATGAAGCCAGTGAGTCCCGAACTAAGTCAAAGAGATTTTATAGATTGTAGGCAAGGTGTAACATTGTGTCCATCACAAGCTAGGATTGTTCTCAATATGGCCAAAAGCTACTCACTTAGGCAAGGATGTGGGTGGCTGGCAGCATCAGGGAAGAAAGTTGCAAGAGTTACCAAGAACTCAGAAGTGGGCTTTTGGAGCCTTTCCTTTTTTTTTTTTTTTTTCTGAGTGGGTGGGGTTTAGAGAGAGTGTGTCTCTGCACAGTCTGGGTGGTTTAACATGCCAGACTTTCACACTCAGAGTCCATGTGAAAATTTAAACACAGCTTCAATCTGACTGCAAGATGTAAATATCCTCAGAATTGGAGCCAAGGAGACATATGCAATATAGTTGTGCTGTTATATAATATATATACAGAGAGTATGTGTGATGGGGTTCTAAAGGGAGAAAGTCTTCAGTCCTCTGGAACAAAGGGATTCCCTTGTTGCTAAAAAATTTGTTTGTTTGTTTGTTTGTTTGTTTGTTGGAGCTGAGTGTGGTGTGAGGGTGAGGCAGGAGAAAGGTTCCATACCAAGTAATTAATAAGAAGCCCTTAGCATCAATCAACTCCTAGCTTATGTGCTAGGAGTCCTCCAAATTCAGGATAGGGGTGATAGAAGTCAGAAAGGTACCAGATGGGACCAGACATAGAATTCAAGACTGTCCCAGGCTTGGGCAGCAGGGGTCTGGAGCTGTCATCCTTCCTCAGGGCCCGAGTGCTCAATCAGGTACATCAAGAGACTGTTGGGGACTGTCAGAAGGCCTTGGGAAGTGAACCTCAGGCTAGTAGATCTCAAAGGCACTCCCTAAAGTAGAATTGGTTTGTAAACTACCTGTTCTACCCAGAATCTTCTTTCCCCAAAAGTTTTCCAAAATACCAGGAATGTTAGACATGGTAGCAAAGACCTATAATCCAACTACACATGTGGCTGAGGTGGAAAGTTCTCAAATTCAAGATGTACCTGAGATACAGAAAGAGTTTAAGGCCAGCCTGGGCAATTCAGTGAGATCCTTTCTCAAAGGAAAAAATATTTTTAAAGGGAGTTGTAAATATGGTTAAGTATAGAGCACATGCCTAGTATCTATAAGGCACCATAATAAATCTCCAGTACTGTATAAAAAAAAAAAAAAGAAGAAGAAGAAGTAAAGCAACTAAATAACCAAAAATTGAAAATACCAGGAATGCTGCCAAGAGGGTGAGAAGTGCTGACTTGGATTTAGTTTTTCCCCTGAGGGTTCACAGGCTGAGGTGTAGTCTCCTGTATGATAGTAAAGTCACTATGGTCATGGTCTAGTAAAGGATGAACGTAGGTAACAAGGGACTGGATTATTCCCCTGAGAATGGCTTGTTAGTAACTAATAGGAACCTCACATACTGTTGGTGTAGCATCAACCAGCAGGAGGCTGCACTAGAGCTGGACAGAAGCCCCAGCTATAGTCTGCAGCTTCCAGAACCACCAACTGAACACCTCTTTTTTTTTTTTTTATAAAATATCCAAACTCAGGTATTTTCTATGCTTTCTGTTTCCATTTTGATTTGATTTGGTTTTGTTTTTTTTAATCTTCTCGTGTAGCCCAGGTTTGAATTTGCCATGTACCTAAGACTACCCTTACTTGAATTCTAATCATTTCAGCTTTCATCAGCTAAGTGCTAGATTTACAGGCGTGTGTCACCAAACACAAACTTGTCACAACATATATTAATCTGCATACAAGCCATGGAGCATGGGAAAGGGACTGGGCAAAGGCAGTGGGCTGACAGAGCAGGACCCTTTCTCAGGGAGAAGAGAACCGGCCACAGAACACAATCCCTTTGGTCTTGCAGTGCTGGATGAAGAACAGGAAGGGGTGGTCAGCGCAGAAGTAGGGAGACATACACTTAAACACTACATTGGTGGTAGCAGCCGCAGCTTCTGTGCCCTCCTCATTGACCTCCACAAAGGACTTGTGAAGAATCTTGGACAGAAACAAGCCTTCCTTAGAAGATATTCCAGAAAAGTCTGCCCTGTCCTCAAAGGCATCAGTCATGCCCAGCTTGCACAGGACATCGTTCAAGTCATAATTCTCCTCCAGTTTAAACCGTGGGAAGAAAACCTCCACCTCTTCTTCGTCCATCTTTTCTGGCCTTGTCCACTCTATGAATTTCTCGTAAGTTATTTCCTTTTCCACCTAAAAGGTAGTTAGAGACTGTAAGACAATGCTGTCACACAGAGCACTTGAGACAATGGGAAGTTCTACATTGCATTGGGAAGTGTGGCTGTAAGTTAATATAGTAGTTGGGAAGGGTGAGTACAGCCTAGTGGTTGAGTGTTTGCCCCAGGCCTTGCAGTCTACCTCAGCCTCACAAATGAATTAAGGATAAAAACAGGATCATGGACACCTAGAAAAGATGCCCAGTAGAAACCCAAATGCCACCCTTTTCTCTCACAGCTCCATCAAGGTCTTATAATCCTTACCATTCTCAAGTCACCATGCTTATCTGGAAGCATGATGATCATGTTCAGTTCATTGCCAGCATAGGGAAGCAACAAAATCTCAGTAGATATCTCTTCCACATAGGTCATCTTAAAGGTAGACTTCCTAAACATCATCTGCACAGGTTTCTCCTCATTCTGTGAAAGATTGATAAGTATTAAGTTGAAACAAGACACAGTGAATACTTTGGGCAACACAGGCAGCCACTCTGCCTCTAGGAGCACTTTGATTAAACATCCAGAACATTCCATCAGCTCTTCAACCTCTGGAGTAATTTAGAACTTACATGTGTCTCAAAGGCCCATTTTTTTAAGGCTTAGTCCTTAAAGTATGGTTTGGTGAGAGAGTAGAATCTTTAAGATGTGGGACCTAGTCGGGGATATTTAGGTCATTGGCTTGGCTAGTTTTTTCTTTCTTTCATTTTCTGGCCTTGAGGTGAACCATTTTGCTCCCCATTTGATACACCATCACCAATCAGAACCCCTATAACAGGCCTAAGTTATGGACTCATCTCACAGGAACTGGAACCCCTAAAAATGAGTCAAATGAACTTTTAATTTTCTTAGGTTGATTATCTCCATATGGTAATACCATATCAGAAAGCTGACTGGCCCAGTCTTCAAACAATTGTGATGTCCTAAGCCAATGTTCTCATAACTTTGAACATAGTTCCTGGATGTGTCCCCTAAGACTCTAAGCATACATTTCACTTACTGTTGACCTTTTCACTCAGAAAGAAAGCCCCAACTTACTATGTAACCATGAGTTCCATACTTTCCTTTGCAAATTTGATCCACCTACTATTGTCTGTCTTAATTAGGGTTTCTTTTTCTGTGAGGAGACACCATGACCACAGCAACAGCACTTATAAAGGCGTAGAGCTTTAGTCCATTATCATCATGGCAGGAAGCATGGAGATACGTGGGCAGACATGGTGCTATAGAAGGAGCCAAGAAGTCTACATCTGAATCTGCAGGCAATAAGAAGAGAGGGGGCCACTGGGCCTGGCTTGGATATTTGAAATCCCAAAGTAACACACTCCCTCTATTAAAGTAATACCTACACCAACAAGGCCACACCTCTTGATGACACTTGCTAAACATTCAAATATGAGTCTGCCACAAATTTGAACTGCCACACTGTCCCTTATACTTCTTCTAGTTGTCAAAACCATAACCTATCTCTTGTAGGAATCTAGCAGAGTCACTGTGTCAAGTGTAAACATTAGAACAAAACAGTTGTTTTTCACTATATCTAAGGTAAGCATCAAAATAAGTATTTTTCTAGAAGTATTTTGACCTTGGAGAAATCATGGCAAAAATCTGTGTTTTCTCTGATTTATAGAGTTGTTTTTCTGAAGCAGCTTTACAGCCTTTGTGTAACTTTCATCACAAGACACTTCTGGCATTCCTGGAGCTCTTGGATTATTGGGAACTGCAAACAGTACACATTAAAGACTAAAGGGGCAAGGATGTGATGTTCTCCTTCAGAAAAACAAAAAGATTAGATCAGGAACTTTGGTATAAGGACCTTGTTTTTTCTAAAAACAACTTTGTGTAACCATCAATAAATATGCCTTTGAATGGCTGTTCTGGGTTCAGTACATCAGAGGCTGGTCCTCCCTGCTGCCAAGTCCTACCATTCCTGTTGGACTGACTTTCTCTCTTTGATCATCTCAGCAACAAAGAACATCCAACATTATAATGTAAATATCTGATATGCAGACATTCCTTTCTCATACCCTGCATCTACCTTTTTTACCACGTTCTATCATCTGTCCTTTGGAAATATAATCAAAATCTGACTATTGTTAACCTCTACTGTCAACAGTACAGCCCTGGGGTACTGTGATGACCTTGTCACTGACCTCAGCACAGCAGCCAGAGGCCCCAGAACAATGCCATGGTTCAATACCCCAGTATGGTAATACTCTAGCTCAATAGTTTTCAACCTGTGGGTTGTTGCCCCCACAGCAATTGCATAACAGATCTTCTTCATATTAGATATTTACATCAGAATTTATAATAGTAGCAAAATTACAGTTATAAAAGAGCAACAAAAAATTTTTGGTTGGGGCTCACCACAACATGGGGAACTGTATTAAAGGGCCCTAGCATTGGGAAGGTTGAGACCCACAGCTCTAGCGGAAGCAAAAACTAATGACCTTAGAACAACCCAGAATCACAACCCAAGCTTGCCTGCTTCCACACCCCCTCACCTGCCCCACTCCCCTTCACTGTCCACCACAGGAATGGGACACTTTGTGGCAAACTAGTTTTACTACTTTCTTCCCAACAAACTGGTCCCCAGAACACGGAACTGAGATCCTTCTATCCTGCTGTCTGCTCACACCCCATCTTCCCAAAGAAGTCTTCCTTGGTATCTTTCCTCCATAGCCACACCCTGTTCCAGCTTGTGCATGTCACCTTGACTCAAGCTAGAGTCATCAGAGAAGATGGAGCCTCAGTTGAGGAAATGTAATGGGATTCAGGTGTTATTTAGAGAAGCTTAGAGGCATATAGCAAGACCCTATGAAAAACTGCCAGACATTCTTCAAAACACAAAGAAAAGTGACTGACAGACTATGCCAAAATAGGCAGAACAGTCCTTCAAATTTCGAGCTTCACTAAAAAGTACACCAAATACTCTAAGGCTAAAGATAAATGCCCCACCATTTTATAAAGAAACTTTGGGTGACTGTCCAGACAGTCAGATGTCATCTCTGTCATTTCTAGATTTTAAAAATTGCTTTCACTTCCTGTTTACTCCAGTAATATTATATCTTTCTGTAGTCTTTGATATAGCCAAAGATTAAATAGTTATAATTATAGTTTTCTTTAGTTACTATAAAAAATATTAAAGATAAGATAAATAATATTTTTTAAATTTATTAAATACAAATAGGCTAGATATAACTATAGTTCTTATTTGATTACTGTTTTGTTATATATAATTTTACTATGTTAAAATTAAAACCTTTTTTGATTAGACAGAAAAGAGGAAGTGACGTGGGATGTCTTTCTATATGTTATAATTATCATTAGCTAATAAAGGAACTGTTTGGCCTATGGCAGGGCATCTTAGAAGTAGGTGGGAAATCCAAGCATATATAAAGGAGAAGGAAGGCAGAGTCAGAAGAGACATAGTTCAGCCACCCAAAAGACAAAATATTAAAAAAATAAAATAAAATAAGCCATGGGCCATATAACAAGACAGACTAATAAAAATAAGGTAAATTAAAATACAAAAACTAGCTAGCAATATGCCTGAGCAATATATAATGAATATAAGCATCTGTGGGTTTCCATGGATCTGTGAGTCTGTGGGTTTAAATCACAGGCCATACGGACCAAAAACTTATTATTACAAGAAAATATCCCCATAAGATCCCCTGTAAGGCCTTCTCTCAGTTAGTATCAATGAAGGAGAACCCAGACCATTGTGGGTGGTGCTATCCCTGGGCTGGTGGTTCTGAATTCTTTAAGAAAGCAGGCTTAGCAAGCCAGGTGAAACAAACCAGTAAGCAGAGCAAGCACAGCACCCTACTAGCTCCATTGTATATCCCTGGAGCCCTTCTACCAACCACAGTGTTCTTACTATGTCCCCAAGAAAAAGAACTTCATGTATGTGGGCACATTCAACCAGTTAATGCCCAGGGCACAGCAGGCTCTGAAGCCATACCTGCTGACTACATTAGTGATAATCTAGTGAGCAATACTGAGTGCCAGGCAAAATGAACACCTTACCAAAAACACCCCCCAAAAAAACAAAAACAACAACAAAAAAAAAACCCAACCAAACAAAACCCTTGTTGTTGCTGGTATAGCCTTAGCAAGAAGCAACCACATTCTCTCCTGTGGTGGGAATGTTGTCTGTATGCTGAAAATAAAGGAGCTGTTTTGGCCTATGTGCAACACCATAGAAGTGGATGGAGAATCAGAGGATAGACAGGTAGAAGGAGGGTAGAGGAAGAAACATGTAAGGAATCTAGGTGAGCCATGGGCTGGGACATGTGGCAGGTAGATTACTAGGAATAGGTTGAATTAAGATGAAAGAGCTAGGTAGCAATGTGATTGAGACATAGGCCAAACAGCATGAAATTAATATAAGTGTCTGATTCATTTCTTTGGGGGGAAAAAGCTGCCGTGGGCCAGGTCCGAACTTCTGGCCCCAACAGGCCGGGAAACCTTCTACAACACTCTCTTCCTGGGTTCCTGACCATTCTTGTGGTTTAATGCTAGAAATGACTACAGGCTCTTTGCAGTCACTCACTGCTCTATGCCACAGCACACCTTTCTGAATCAAGTAGGGCAAAAGAAAGACGTTTCTGTTGTCCTGATCTGTCTTCACCATGTCATGTCTGCCTGAACTAGCCATGAGCCAATCAGCTCCCTGACCTTGTCTCTTCAGTATATTGTCCTTGGCCTGCATCTAGGACACTTTAGCCATAACAGACCAGAATGTTTGGATTCTTGATTCTGTGGCCACATACTTTCTGTCACAACTGAGCTGGTCCCCTGGAGCCGTCTGTCAATAACAAGCAGGAATATATTCAAAGAACCTCTAAGAAAACAGGCATGGGATGGCTTGTGAGTATATTCCACAAAGTGTTGATCTCTGCCTTGGGCAATTTCTCCCCAGATGTCTCCAGTACCGAAAACATCAGATCATGTAATATAAAAAAGCCCAACTTTAACAATTTGATGATTCACTGATTTATATCTATACTTCCTATTCATTTAGCAATATGGAATTTAAATAAAAGACTGTATCAACATGAAATCATGTAGTTTTAGACCCCAGCTACTGCAAGTACATTATACTGGTAACTGTCATGTGCTCTTTGAGCTTCCTGAGAAGCTATCTCTGGGGGAGGACTTGCCTCTTGTTTCCAAACCAAACATGTTTATATTAAGTGTTCTCCTAGGCTCTTTGTCTAGGATAAACTGTACTCCTCCTCCCAACTCTGACAGGAAATGCAAAACAATCTAAAACTATAAACACTATTGTGGCGATGTATTGTTGTGATCTAAATAAATAAAAGTTGCCTGAAGATCAGAGGACAGAGCTAGCTACAGAGCTATCCATAGACTTCAGGCAACGGTGACACACACCTTTAATCTTAGCATTTGGGAGGCAGAGATTCATCTGGATCTCTGTGAGTTTAAGGTCAGCCTGGATTACACAAAATTAGTCCAGTCCAAAAAAGAGATTCTGACAATGGTGGTGGCAACTTTGATCCTAGCACTTGGGATCAAACACCTTTAATCTTCAGCAAAAAGAAGGCACCTGAGAGCACAGGCCCAAACTTCTATCTCCTCCCTTATATTCCTGTCTCCACCCAGCCATCTCACTTCCTCTCTCAACTTCCCTAGCAGCAATTAAAGGTGTACGTGTTTCCCAAGTGCTGGATTAAAGGTGTGTGCCACCACTTCCTGGCTCTGCTTCTCTTTTGGACTAGATTAATCTTCTATAGTTCAGGCTGGCTTTGAATTCACAGAGATCCAGATGGGTCTCTGCCTCCTAAGTGGTAAGATTAAATAAAGGCTTGAGCCACCACTGCCTGACCTCTATGGCTAACTCTGTGGCTAGCTTTGTCCTCTGATCTTCAGGCAAGCTTTATTTCTTGGAGTTTATACAAAGTATCACCACACAATGTGTCCTTGAGAACAGTTAGAAGGCAAACAATTACCAACAGATGTTTTTTGTGTTTATTCCATGACCTAAAAGTACCTAGAGTGGGAAAGAAAAGCTGGATGTTTCGCCATGGGAACCTCAGTCAGGGAGAAGATGCTCAATGGGGATTCAGATGAGTGTTTCAGCTTCCTGGGATGTTTCTACTGGAGGTTGTAAGCCTGAATTTGATGGTGTTATCTCCATCAGTTGTTAGTCTTTTCCTTTAAAGTCTCATAGAGAGCATTCTGTCATGTCTGGGACTCTCAGTGGGGAGCTCCAGCTGGCTATCTTATGGAGCATCCTCAGTTGGTTTGCTGAGTGGAAGTCCCTGTTTGATGATGTTACCTTCGTGTTGTTTAGTTTTGTTTGTTTGTTTGTTTTTCTTTATTTGGAGCCACATCAGAGCAGACCCTCTGCTCTACCTGAGGATTTCTCTTATGAGAGTGACAGTTGATTGCTTTATTTAATAGAAAGGGCTTTCCCAACCAATTTCTACAGAATGTTTTGAGTTCCTGATTTGATGGTGACTGTCCATCCATGAATCCATTTATCCATCTACGTCTATTATTTGTTTTTTTTTTTTTAACTGACTGTACTTAATAAACTTCTTATTCAAAATTTTTAATATTTATTTTTATTTTATGTGAATTGGTGTTTTGCTTCGATGTATAACTGTGTAAGGGTGCCAGATCTTAGAATTATAGACAGTTGTTAGCTGCCATGTGGATGCTGGGAATCAAACTCAGGTCCTCCAGAGGAATAATCAGTGCTTTTAACTGCTGAATATCTCTCCAGCTACACTTATTCAAAATTAAAAAAAATGGTTATTATAGCTCATTCAACAGACCAGCTACATACGAATGTGGGCTGCAATCAACCCTCACTGTAGCCACAACCACATCTTTCTCTACTGCAGAGATAAGAAGTGAAGATAGAATACAATATACTAGAAAGATTCCCCACTGGATGAAAGGGCAGGAGCTCAAAGAAGAGGCTTCTTCCATCTGTACTGTCTTGTGTTCATGTACCATCAAGGCCCAAACCATGGTGTGAGCCTGATAAGGCAGACCCTCTTGGAGAGATGGCTCACCAGTTAAGAGCACTTGTTGCTCTTGCAGAGGACCTAGTTTCAGTTCCCCAAACCCATATGCTAGCTCCCAACCTGTAGAGAGCTGCATGCAGCCGCACCTTAAGATGGCGCTGGTCTCCGCCCTCCTCCTTCCCATGGTGAGTGCTTTCTGTGGTAAACAACTCCATATATGGCTAAGGCTGAGGATCTGGCTTGCTTCCGAGTACCTGGACCTACGGGTAGTGCCAACATGGCCTACTGGGGTTGGCTGCCCAGAGGCTATTTAGGCTGTGGGCGGGTTTGGTGAGAAGGAGAAGGAATGAGAGAGAACATGTAGCAAGTCAGTCAGTCCCCGTCATAAGTAAGTCAGAAGTCAGAATTCAAGGTTCCTGAATAAAGCTGCTGAAAGAAGAGCCTGGGTGTCGCGTCTTCCTTGCGGGACAAGGTGGTGCGCGACACCAACCATCCATTTTAGGGCCCTCTATGCTGCCTTCTCTGACCACCATGGGCTGGAGGCAAATGCATATACATGCACACAGTCATGCACATGAAATAAAACTGTTAAATGTACACACACACACACACACACACACACACACACACACACACAAGCTAAGGCCCTATGTTGAGTATAGCAGAGCAACAGAAGAGATCCATCAGCCAGTGATATCCTCCAAGATGGAGGTTCTTAAACTTGGTCTATCCTTGTCTGAAAGCAAAAGTCTGTACTTGTCCCATCAAACCCAAACTGAGTTTCACTCACTGACTCAGTGTTTATTGAGCACTCATCGTACGCTAGTCACTATAAAACAAACTGTCTCCCTCCATTGCTTCTCCAGCAAAGTGACAAAAGTAGCTGACTGCTGTGTTGACTTAGGAGCGTAGCAACAGCTGGGAGAATGAGGGTATACCATGGATGGAGCTTGGGAGGGCTGCACTGGAAGTAAAGGGGATCAGTAAAGATGGCCGAGACCCAGGGCCCAAACAGCTTTATACAATATAGAAAGATTTTGTTTTAACTTTATCTCAAAAGTTGAGAAATAAAGAAAACCCAAATAAAGTTGAAAAATGGCAGTACCATAGATTTGTCCCATATGCAGACACCGACAAGAACATAGCAGGCCACAGTAGCAGGGTCCTGACAAGAAACTGGGGAGCAAGCAGATATTTATGTGCCACCATAGAAGATGAAAAGGAAGAGAGAAAAGCCCTAAAGGTTAGTGGGGAGTCCTTGCCAAGCTACACAAAGCCATATGAAGCACAGGCTGCATGAAACAGCCTGCTTGTGTGTTTCAGATGCCAGTGTAAACAGGGAACCATTCAGCACCCACCATGGTGACTTTGAAAGGCATCTCCTGGGTGTCCTCTTTGTTAAACTGCTTCTCCCAGTTTCCTTTGAAGTAGATGGCATTCACAAGAACCAGCAGAGTATCTGAATTCACTGTACCTGGTGACAGTAACTCTGTAATTTTATCTGAAAGGAAGAATTAAAAAGCCAGTTAGCTAAGAGAATTGACTGATACAGGCAGAGGTCAATGTGGTCAAGCACACATGTAAGGGATTTTACTGTCCCTTAAATATAAGTCCAGTATTTGTCCTGAAAGTAGTGCAACCATTACCACAAAGAAAAGAGAATATTTTTCAAAACTTCTGAGAAAAAAATTAAACAAAAGAAAATGTTAAGGAAATAAAATCACCATTGTTCCAATGAATGCATAAAATGTACGAGTCAATGCTAGTAATTCAGTGTGAATCCTTAACACATGAGCTAGAAAGAGATAGCTGGCATCTGAAAGAAGAAATTTAAAGTACTTTTTTTAAAAACTGAGTGGGTGCTGAAAGATTGCTCCACAAAGGATCCTTCTTCTATGTCACATGGCTCCCAAATACCTGTGACTCCAACTAAAGGGGATCTTATAACCTCTTCTGACCCCCACAGCTGAACATACTCATACACAGACAGTCATATACATACACATAATTGAAAAATAAATCTTTAAAAACTGGTTTGAATATAAACTCAAATTTAACTGAGGAGATAGCTCAGTCATTAAAGAATGATCTTTGCAAGCATGAAGACCTGAGCTCGATTCCCAGAATGCACATAAACAAACAGATAAAAACAAAGTAGATGTGATCATGCATGTTTGTAATTTCAACACTTTGGGAGTAGATCCAGATGAATCTGTGGAACTTATTAAACATCCAGCATATTCTACCTTTGAGTTCTCGTCCAAATGAGAGACTTTTTCTTTAAAAAAAAATTTTGGAATGATGATGAGATAGACTGTTGTGTAATATTTTGATCACATTCTGAGTAGAAAGTTTGCTTTGAATCAGAGGGCAGAGCTAGCCACTAGCTGACCAAAATTAACCATAGAGGTTTTGTGAGAGCTGAGGACAGATAAGAGACAGGAAGTAGCAAGGCAGGGCTGACAGAGGATCCTGGCCCTTTTGAAGAGAGGAATAGGAAAGGTGGAAGGTCACTGGTGGCTTCTCTGAAGTTTCTCTGATCATTCAGATTTTTACCCTAATATCTGACTCCAGATTTTTTTTCTGTACTGGTAAAGAGTAATCAGATAAATGCTTTAATGGACAGTGTTGAAAATTAACAGTCAATGTCCTCTGGCCTCCACACACTTAGAAACACACACACATACACACACACTCACACACATGCATACATACAGTAATATTTGGACCCTTTATCTGAGGAAGAT
Source organism: Sigmodon hispidus (assembly GCA_004025045.1). NCBI lineage: Eukaryota > Metazoa > Chordata > Mammalia > Rodentia > Cricetidae > Sigmodon > Sigmodon hispidus. The sequence goes on from PVIH01004498.1 coordinate 113,238, forward strand.
TATATGTGTTTGAAAATAACACAGACCCCCTAACATATGCATTATTTCCTGTGTCAGAATTTAAGGATTACATTTAGAAGTATATGAGCAGTTATACAATGCTCCTACAAGTATAAAGCACAGCTTATAACTGCAGGTGAAGGACAGCAGGGCCAACTCACCTATAGGGATATACTAGAACTGTAGAATTTGAGCCACACGAGAGCAGGAGCATCCAACTCAGAGTGCAAACTGTACTTCACCCTATTCATAAAGAAACTAAGAGAAAGGAAGTAAGGAAAGAAGACAGGTAGACAGGGGATAAGGTAGAAAAGGAGAGAAATGGGCTCTGAAAAAGCTATCCAAGATCATGGGAGATATCACTGATACGCTGGTTAGAGCAGGATAAAGCTAGACAACATGTCAGACACTGCAAATTTATCAAAAGCAGGATTGTAAGGGTCGAATTCATTCATAACAAATCTACTTCTCTTTCCCTCCCTCCAACTTTGAGAATGATTTTCACTATGTTCCCTGATTAGCTAAGAACTCACTATATGTAGATCAAAACTGTAGGCCAAGTTAACCTCTAACTCGTAAATACTCCTCTGTCTCTGCCTCTTCCTTGAAATACTGGGAGTAAAAGTCTACACCACTACACCTGGCCTTAAAGCAAAGCTTCTTAAAATGGGGATCATGATCCCACCATGTAACTGAATGAGGCAATAGTGAAAAAATGGGCAACAGTAAAAAGTATTTAAATGTACAAGGGCCAAAATTTACTTTGAAATCAAACATGTAATCATCCTGGGGTGTTTCTGACATTAATGGACTGCATTACATCACATGAATTCTCTGCAGCTGTGGTTTTAAACACACATATACACATTGGACTATATGCATCTTGTCATTCCTATAATAATAATCTGCACTACCTGAAACACTGTGGTTCAGATTCAAGACTCTTGAATGTTAGGAACCGTATTGTTTTCCCCTATACATTTTCTGCTTGTATACGAAGAGAATGGTTTAATCACAAAATACAAAGGCCTTTAATATATTCATTGATAAGCATTGTTCTTCAGTGAGTAAATATCAAATTATATAATACATATATACATATGAATCATGTTTGGTTGGGCAAGCAATATAATTTCATTAATATGCCAATGTGCAATCTTAATAAATGGTAACATACATATACCAAAAAATTTTTCTTAGATATAAATGTTTGCTTTGTTTGATACTTAATATTTAGTCACATAAAAATATCTTAAGTGAAATGGGGTCACACATGGAAAAAGTTTAAGTGACTTCACTTTAGGGCTGGGGACTATAGCTCACTGACATACACAAAGCCCTAGAGCTGATTCCTAGGGTAGCAAAACCATAAAATAGGAAGGAAGTATCACTGTGATGGTTTAAAAGAAAATGTTCCCAAAAGAAAGTGGCACAAATGAGAGGTGTGGCCCTGTAGGAAAAAGAGTGTCACTGTGGTGGTGGACATTGACTTCTCTTATGCTCAAGCTACATTAATCAAGACAGCTTGCTTCCTACTGTCTTTCAATCAAGATTTAAGGACTCTCAGATCTATCACCATGTCTGCCTGCATGCTGCCTTGCATCCTGCAATGATGATAATGCACTAAACCTCTGAACTGTAAGAAAGTCACCCCAATTAAATGTTTTTCTTTACAAGAGTTGTCTTGGTCATGATGTCTCCTCAGAGCAATAGGAACCCTAACTAAGACAATCACCTTAAAAAGCAAAGAGATATTGCCTTTCACAGTTGATGTTATTCTAAATGAGAGGACAAAAAGACTATTACAAGTAGACAAACAGAACACAAAACCCACCAGCTCTTGTTGGACCAAGAGCTCCTATTGGACCAAAAGCAATTCCCTTAGACAGAGAATCCAGCAGAATTGATTGGACCAAGAACTCAAATTAGACCAAGAGAGACTCCCTAAGACACAGATATAGCCGGAGCAGATTGGACCAAAAACATTGCCCTGAGACACAGACCAGTTAGAGGAAAAGATGGATAATACTTACAACAACATAAAGAGCAAAATGGCACCACCAGTTTTACAACAGAACAATCTGAACATTACAATGTAGAAGAAGCAGAAAAAAAACAACCTTGAAATGACTTTAGAAGGATGATAGAGGACTTTAAAGAGAAAATAAAAATTCTCTTAAGGAAATTGAGGAAAAGACAAATAAAAAATAGAATAAATCAACAAATCCCTTAAAGAAAGCCAAGAAAAAGCAATCAAACAGATGAAGAAAATACTTCAGGACTTGAACATTGAAATGGAAGCAATAAAGAAGACACAAATTGAGAGAATTCTGGAAATAGAACATCTGAATAAACAAACAGGAACCATAGATACAAGCATAACCAATAGCATACAAGAGATGGAAGAGAGAATTTATAATGTGAAAGATACAATAGAGAAAATAGAATCATCAGTCAAAAAAGGCACTAAAACCAAAAAAAAGTCATAACATAAAATGTCCAGGAAATCAGGGACACCATGAAAAGACTAAACCTAAGAATAATAGAAATAGAAGGAGAAAGAATACCAGCTCAAAGACACAGAAAATATATTCAACAAAAATTTCCCAACCAAAGGAAGAAAAGTCCTATGAAGATACAAGAAGCTTACAGAACACCAAATAGACTATACCCCAAAAATGTCCCCTCAACATATAATAATCAAACTACTAAACATTCAGAATAAAGAATATTAAGAGCTGTAGATGAAACAAGTCTAGTAACTTATAAAGGCAGACCCATCAGAATAACACCTGACTTTTCAATGGAGACTCTAAAAGCCATAAGGTCCTGGACAGACATTATACAGACACTAAGAGACCACAAATACCAATCCAGACTACTATACTCAGGTAAACTCTCAATAACCATAGACAAAGCAAACAAGATATTCCAGGACAAAACCAGATTTAAGCAATACGTATCCACAAATTCAGCCCTACAGAAAGTACTAGAAGAAAAACTTCAACCTAAGGAAGTCAGATGTGCCCAAGAAAACAGAAGCAATAGATAATCCCACAACAGGAAATCCCAAAGAAAGAAAACACATACTTACTACCACCAAAAAAATAACAGGAATTAACAATCTTTGGTCATTAATATTAATATCAGTGGACTTAATTCTCCTATAGAAAGATACAGGCTAACAAAATGGATACAAAAGCATGATTCATTCTTCTACTGCATACAAGACACACCCCTCAGCTTCAAAGACAGATACTGCCTCAGAGTAGAGGGTTGGGAAAAGACTTCCTAGTCATTTGAATTTAAGAAGCAAGCTAGTGTAGCTATACTAATATCTAACAAAATAGACTTCAAACTAAAATTAATCAAAAGAAATGGAAAAAGAACATTTCATATTCATCACAGGAAATATCATCCATCAAGATAAAAGTCTCAAATCTGAACATTTATGTCTCAAATACAAGGGCACCCATATGTGTAAAAGAAACATTACTAAAGTTTAAATCACACATCAAACCTCACACACTAACACTGGGGGACTTCAAAACCTCACTGTGATGATATATTGTATGTTTAATAAAAATAGCCTAGAATATCAGATGGCAGAGTCACCTATAGAGCCAAGCCATGAAGGTCTTAGAGTGGTTACCCATGACTTTAATCCCATCACTTCAGGGGCAGAGATCCTTTGGATAATCATGAGTTCAAGGCCAAACACAGCCAGGCAGTGGTGGCACCTACCTTTAATCTTAGTACTAGGAAAGTTTATCCAGGAATTGAAATAGTAGGGCAGGGGAAGAAAGAGAAGAAGGATAAGGCAGAAGTTCTGCCCCTTTGCCTGTGTACCCACCCAGTCAGTCTGAGGACTCCTGGAGACAGGACTTACCCAGTTCAGCCTGGGTTGACTGAGTAAGAACTAGCTGTGGTTTGTTCCCTGTCTCTCTGATATTTCAGCTTTACCCCAATATCTGGCTCTGGGTTTTATTATAATATCAAATAGAATTCATGCAATACCCCACTCTTAGTAATGAATAGATCTACTAGACAGAAATTTAACAGAGAAATAAGGGATCTAACAGATGTTATGCCTCAAATGGAATATATATATGCATATATATATAATTCCACCTAAACACAAAAGAATATACCTTCTTCTCAGCACTCCCATGGAACCTTCTCTAAAATTGGCTATATACAAAAAACACTTGGAATAACCCCTTGTACCCTATCACACTACCATGGCCTAAAGTTAGAGTTCAACAACAAATCCTAAAACTTCAGGAAAACTGAACAACTCCCAATTGAACCACTTTGGGGTTAAGAAAAAAATAAAGAAATTAAATACTTCCTAGAATTCAATGAAAATGAATCCACAACATACTCAAACTTAAAGGATACAATGAAAGCATGGCTAGCAGGAAAGTTCATAATACTAAATGCCTATATAGAGAAACTAGAGGAATCTCACACAAGTAACTTAACAGCACACCAGAAAGTTCTAGAACAAAAAAAGCAAAATCATCCAGAAGGAGTAGACAGCAGGAAATAAACTAGGCTGAAAACAATAAAATTGAAACAAAGTGAAAAATGCAAAGAATCAATGAAACAAAAAGTTGTGGGTTTTTTTTTGAGAGAGAGAATCAACAAGATAGACAAACCCTTATCCAAACTAATCAAAAGGCAGAGAGAGAATATCCAAAGTAACAAAATCTGAAATGAAAAGTGAGACATAACACCAGACACCAAGGGAATCCAGATATACTTCAAAAACTTGTACTTCACAAAATTTGAAAACCTAAAAGAAATGGACAATTTTCTGGATAGGTACCACTTACCAAAATTAAATCAAGACCAAATAAACAACTTAAATAGACCTATAACCCCTAAGGAAATAGAAAGTTTTTAAAAGTACCCCCACCCCCAAAAAAGCAAAGGACCAGATAGTTTCAGTGCAGAATTCTACCAGAATTTCAAAGAAGAACTAATACTACAAAAAAATCCAGGATTGCCAAAAATGATCCTGTACAATAAAGGAACTTCTGGAGATATCACTATCCCTGACTTAAAGCTCAACTAAAGAGATATAGTAATAAAAGTAGCTCAATACTGGTATAAAAATAGACATGACAAGTAGATCAATGGAGCTGAATTTGAAGACCCGGATATTAATCTACATGCCTATGAACACCTGATTTTTTACAAAGAGGCCAAAAATATACAATAAAAAAGAAAGCATCTTCAACAAATGGTACTGGCATAACTAGATAGTGGCATGTAGAAGAACACAAATAGATTTTTATCTATCACTCTGCACAAAACTCAAGTCTAAGTAGATTAAAAACCTCAACATAAATCCAGTTACATTGAACCTGATAGAGAAGAAAGTAGAAAATAGCCTTGAATACATTGCACAGGAGACCATTTCCTAAATATAATAACAATAGCACAGACACTGACACTGAAAAGCAAAAAATGGGAGCTCCTGAAATTGAGAAACTTCTCTAAGGCAAAGGACATGGTCAATAAGACAAAATGGCAAGCAACAGAATGGGAAAAGATCTTCACCAACCCTATTTTTGGCAGAGGCTGATCTCTTTAATATATAAGGAACTCAAAAAAAAAACTAGAGGCCAAAAGACTTAATAATTCAATTAAAATTTAGAGTGCAGATCTAAACAAAGAATTCTCAACAGAATAATTTCAAATGGCCAAAAGACAAAGAATTGCTCAACATCCTTAGCTGGGAATTGGGAACAAGATATATCCCTAGTACATAAACTGGCTTTATTGAGCCCATTCCCTATAGAGGGATATTTTGCTCAGCCTTGATACGGGGAGAGGGGCTTAATATGCCAGACTTTATTAATTCCCCATAGGAGGCTGTACCCTCTCTGAGGAGTGGATGGGGGGTCTAGGGTAGGGGGAGGCTTGGGGGGGATGGGAGAAGGGAAGTGAAGGGGAACTGTATGGTATGTAAAATGAAAAAAAAAAGCTTTTAAATAAAAATATTTTTTTTAAAAAAAAGAAAAACAAACACAAAAGCAGACAAATTGGCTGACAGTGACTAGGAGGTAACTCAGTAATAAAGAGCCTTCTGAGCATGTTCAAGGCCCAGGTTCAATCCCAGCACCAAAACCAAACAAACAGAGCAGCAGTGAGTCACCTTCTGTCCTTTCGGCTACCCAGGTGTTGATGCGCTGTCGGGACTGCTCTGTGTCACCCCTAAAGTCCAGCTCTTCCATCTCTGCTTCGTAGAACTTGCGGCACAAATCTTTAAAAGACTGAGACAGAGCAACACAATTACACAGCCATGCAAGTGATTAGCACCAACAGCCTCCTTCCTTAATGCAAAAAAATCAAGAATTCAATGATGTGCAGATGAATTTACTATTAAAAAAGAGGAATCAAAACTAAATTTCTGTGTATTAAACTCTTGAATTTTAGTTTTTGAGCAAGCTAAGAGGTTGGCGTTAAAGTGCCACAAGATGCAAATCCTCCAGGCAGTAGCTATGACTAACTGAGGTCACTGGGAAGATCCTTGGTTGCAGTAACTGTAGGGTATGCAGAGTGACAGCCTCACAAGAGCTACAGTAGCACTACACAGTGTCGCAGGGAACACAGGACATGGGAAGTCACTCTGCACCCTCCTTCACAGCTTCCTGTGAGGACAGAAGCAAAAACTGACACTGTGCAAGTGTGGTGTCACTTACAACCACAGACTGCCTGAACACAACAGGTGAAGCAAGAAGACAACATTATTTTATTTTAACTGATGGTTTGAATTGTGTCCAGCTAAATGTGTCTAGTGGTTGCCACACTGGGTAACTCAACTTTAGATTTGCGCACCTTACAAAAAAGCAATCATGGCTGAGGGCATGGTCTAGTGAATAGTTTAGTGGTGGAAGATTGGCCCAGCATGCACAAGGCCCTGGGTTTAATCTCCAACAGCACAAAAAGATGTTCAAGCTATATTGCTGACACATGCTGTGATATGGCAGTGATGTTAATGATTGCCCACAATCTGCCCTGTTAGAACAAAGGATGATGCAGCACCAATGCGCTGAAACATGCATTATGTTGACAATGTATAAGGAATGATTCCTCAGCCTTTCTTTCAAACAGCTCATGGCTATGTCTTCCATTCATTTTCAGGGAACTAGTTTTATAATATAACTTCACAATTGTCCTTAGGTGTAAGAAGGAGACAGCCATGGCTTAACATCAAGCTATGGGTCCAGTGGGAGTACAATTAGCAACACATATTACAATCTCAAAGACTCACTTTCTTCTTTCTACAAATACATCTGGGAGCAAGAACACAGCATGTAAAGTCATATTCAATATGGTGCAAAATGACCCAGATAGAGTTCAAGTTAAAATCCCTCCATGAGAAAATTATTTTCCATGCCATGAAACATGTATACTCAGGATTATCAGAGGATGGTTAATCATAGTGAGTAGGCCTAGGGATGTGGCTCAGTGTCTGAGCGTATGCTTCGAATGTATGAGGCCATGATTCTAATAGCAACATCAATAATAACAATAAAGTAATAGTGGGGTGATAATAAATAATGACATAAAAACTGTAGTACAAAAATATGAAGAATGAAAGAAACAAATTGTGAAACAATATGTATGTTCTGATGGCTATATATAGGGAAATATTCACAAATAAATTCTGTATATGCAGGAAGATAAGCATCAACTCTATAGACCCTCCTATCCTTGGTGAGATGGAGATAGGGCAACAGGTGAAGAGGACTCATGCTCTGCTGACCTAATTTGTATTCTGTACATTCAGCACAACACAAATGCACATGAACATATACTGGTGCCTGTGGATATATATTACACATTTAATAAAACCTGAATATTGGGGAGAGAGCACCCAGTCAAATCCTAGGCAGACAGTTCAAGAAATTCTTAAACCTTAAATACAAAAATAAACAGCTAAGTCAGTCACACACACCTTTAATCCCAACACACACACACACACACACACACACACACACACACACACACAAAGCCAGGGAGTGGTGACCTATACCCTTGATTCAACAACTCCAAAGACAAAACTTCTGTTTCTGTGAGTTCAAGGCTACATGCCTTTAATCCTAACCTAAATAAAATAAAATATATAAAGACTTATAAAAACACCAAAAAAGCAAAAAAACAACAAAAATAACTGCCAAAAACAAAACTAAAAAAGTTACAAAAGAACTAAAAAAAAAATTAACTATAATACTTCCTCTCTCTGATATTTCAGCCTTCCCCCAATATTTAACTCTAAATCTCATTTATAATTCTACAGGTGCCCAGATAGTTGGGGGAACTTCTCTCTCACACACTCCCTGCTGTACCACATAATTCCTCTCTCACTTTGCTTCATGGAAACTGGAAAAACTTACTGCTAGGATATCAAATGTCTTTTCCCCAAAGAGCCTGTTGGCTGTTTTGAGCAAGTACTGTGTGCCAGTCTTGTTCACTTCACAGAGAAGCGACTGGAAGCCCCTGTGGACATCTCCACCTCCATTACTGCTGCATTTATCCAAAGAGAGTGCCTGAAATCAAAACAGATTAAAACACAACTTCAGCAAGTCCAGCCACAGGAAATGAGTCAACACGAATCTTAGCCTCAGCATTTTACAGATCCTCGCCGCTGTCCCTCAAATAATCACCTAAAAAGACAAAGTTGTTTTAAAATTTCCATCTCTGGGGCTCTTTCTGGGACCCTGTCAGCTCTGGACTGAGTAGAAATAGACTTCCAAATCCTCAGCTCCTCATGCCCACTACCTACTATCTGCCTAAAATCACAGCTGTCAACCTAACCTCTATTGGCTCAAAGCTCTTGACCTTAGACCTAAGTCTCTCCTCTGGCCTTGGGGCTAGGCAGGCTCTTCCTCTGCCTGACTGTGCTAGACAGATTTATGCCAACTTGACTCAAGGTAAAGACATTAGGAAGGAGGGAACAAGGAAAATTTCTCCAAGCCAGGTAGTGGTGGTACACACCTTTAATCCCAACACTCAGTAGGCAGAGAATGGTGGATCTCTGGGAGTCTAAAGCCAGCCTGTCAGTTCCAGGACAACCTAGGCAATATAGAGAAACCTTGTCTCAAAAAAAAAAAAATGCCTCCATAAAATTGGGCTGAAAGTCAAGCTTGTAGGCATTTTTTTTTTAGTGATTGATATGAAAGGATATTATAGCTTGTGCCCAGGCTTTTGTAGGTGGTGTCATCCCTGGGCTAGGGGTCCTGGGTTCTATAATAAAGCAGGCTCAGCAAGCCATGTGTAGCAAGCCAGTAAGCAGTACCCCTTCATGGCTTCTGTATCAGCTCTTGCCTCCAGGTTCCTGCCCTGTGTGAGTTCCTGCTTTTACTGCTTTTAATGATGAACTATTATATGGAACTGTGAGTGAAATAAATGCTTTCCTCCCCAAGTTGCTTTTGGTTGTAGTGTTTTATTATAGCAATGATACTCTTAACTAAGACATTGAACATCAATTTTCCAAAGTAATAGTATTCCAGGCTTGGGCCTTCAAGAACCCAGTGCCATATTTGTGTTCAGCCAACCTTGTAGAAGGAAGACCAAGCTATCCTGCCACTGGCAACATGGAAACCTCTGGAGTCAGCACTACCACAGAAAGTTACTTGGAAGAGAACCAAACATGAGACCAGCCTCACTGAGTCTTCCAACCGTGCTGAAAGAGCCCATGAGTGACTGCAGCTAATCTGGTTTCACACTGAGCAGACGAACTCCTCATCGGATTCCAGATTCTGAGAAACATCAGCAGCACATTGCTGCCAGCCATTGCATATCAGGATGGCTTGTTCTAAAGAAAATGATAAGACACACAGCAATCCAGAAATCTAACTCATGGTGTTAGCTTTGGACATAACAGCGGACAAGGCAGGAGAGTGAAATAATGACTACTGGCGTCTGGAGAACAGGGCCTGTGGTGTGGGACAGAAGTATTTGTAGTGATAAGACATATGAAACATTGTCCTTGTGACTTTGGTATCTGTCTAAATAATTGTGACCATATTTGGAGATGAGCCCATAAGGAAATAGTAAAGTTAAAGTGAGGTCATAAAGGTGACCACTAACCCAGTCTGATAAAGTCACTAAAGAAAGGAGATCAGATCACAGCAACAGGAAATACTCAGAACAAGACTTCAGCCTGTAGAACAGTAAAAACACAACTGTGTGTTATTTAAACCACCCAACCAATTCTGTTTGTTACAAGAAGTACCCAACTTTAATGCATGTTCCTGCCCCCATTTCTGAAGAAAAAATGTGCAATGCCTTCATTCCTCACTGCCTCCCCATGTTCTTCTGGGCAGGTTATCTCTGTAATTCACATACCTCTGCACCTAAAACACTGTACCCAGCAAAAGCCATAGTTTGTTCTGTTCCTGGACTTCCCATCAGACCTTACCCAATGTGAAAAGAAACTTCAAGGTCATGGAAGAGATCAGCCCAGTGTACTTTGCTTAGAGAAAGCCTGAGGCCCATGAGGAGCCAAAGAATAGATAATGGAGTAAAATGTTGTAAGAGATTTTTGGGCCTGTTTAGGCTAGAAGTTTGGAGCTTGTTGGTAGTGGCTTTTTTTTAAAAAAAAAAAAAAAAAGAAAGAAAGAAAAGAAATGAATCAGACGCTTATATTAATTTTATATTGTATGGCCTATGTCTTAAGTATATATTATTAGATAGCTCTTTTATCTTAATTTAATTCATTTTTAGCATTTTATTTGTCACGTGGCTCAGCCCGTGGCTTATCTTGATTTTTTTATATGGCTCTTTTTTGAGGGTCAGATGGAGACTGACTAACTTTGTTTTTTTTAATCTGATTTTTTTGGTCTTTTATTTATTTTTATGGTGTTCTACATAGGTCAAAACAGTTCTTTTATTTATAGAGAACAGTCTCAGTCTCTTTTTTGATTAGAAAAAAAAAGAAGGTTTTAATTTTAATATAGTAAAATTATATATAATAGAACAGCTGTCAAGCAAGAATTATAGTTATAATATTTAGTCTATTTGTATTTAAAAATTAAAGAGAATATTTTATTGTTTATTTTATCTTTGTAAGTCTAAAGTTTTATATCTAATATATTTTTTAAAATAACTAAGAAAAACTGCATCTATAGTTTTTAAATTTTTAACTATATCAAAGACTATAGAAGGATATAATATTATCTAAATAAATAGGAAGTGTAAGTAACTTTTAAAGTCTAGAAAATGACAGAGATGATATTTGTTTGTCTGGACAGTCATCTAAAGTTTTTTCTGTAAGGTTGGGCATTATCTTTAGCCTATAGGCCCAAAGTCTCTGGCATATCTTTTAATGATGTAGGAAATCTAGCACAGTTTGTCAGTCTTTTTGTGTATGTGTCTAGAAGGATGTCTGGCAATTTTTTTTTGTAAAGTAGGAACCTGAAAGACTTTCTCGGCTTGTTTTGTCAAAGTTTAGAGGTCACTTTTTTATGAAACTTGTATGTCTAGTTTATATAACTATTATCAAGAAGTTAATATTAGAACAGTTTTTTTGTCTAGTGGCAAACTGTTGCCACAAAGTAAATTTTATATGAAGTTTTTTTTAATGTCTATTTTTTTTAAATATATTGGTGCTGCCAGGAGCAGACTTGTTTTATCGTCTAGAAAAGTTTAAGTTTTTAAAATATTTTAAATGTTATAGTTTGTAGGTCTTTGAAGTGTTTGAAGACTATCTAATTGAAATATATCTTTGTATATCTATAAAAACCTAACATGACTATGAGTTTGGTTATCATAGATGACTATTAATGTGTATTTTTAATTATATATTATAATTTTAAATGAGTTATATAAACATTATATCTTAATCAAGAGTAGAAAATATATATATAGCATAACAAAATTGACTTTAAGTTTGTATTAATAAACTAAAATCTATCTTTTTAAATCACTTTTATATTACATTTTTTTGAAAGAGATTGTCTATGACTATTAACTATAATGAAAACCAACACTAATAAGTAATATGTTTGGGAAATTGGATGTAGCTTTTTTCATTATTTTTTGTTGATCAAGGACGCTGGCAATCTCATGGGGTCTTGAGGCTGGATCATCTTGCCTGGCATCTTAGAAGCTGATCTTTTTATTAGAGAATTTTTAGATGGCTTTGGCAAATGAAACCACATTTGCCTAGAACTAATCCACAGGTTTTGATCTTCTGTGGAGACAAAACAGAAACTCTTTTTTCAAGCAAAATATTTTTATAAACAGATTTTAAAGTCAAGATATCTTTAAAATATATATGTTTGTCTAACTTAGCAGCCTTAGTAATTAACTGTCTTTTCATAGTTAGTTTATTAAGAGGTAAAAAATTAAAAGAAAACACAATAACTATAATTTAGGCTCTTTGTTTATCTGTCATTTTTATGTGGCTTTTGTATCTTTATCTTTATTTTTAAGGGCTTTTTTTTAACTCTCCCTTTTTTGAATTTTATGTGTATTTTATATACATTGTATTTTATCTAGAGGTTTTGTAAGTCTAAATCTATTTTATTGAGAATTTTTAATCATTTTTTAAAAGAAGAGCCTTTAAAATGTTAGTATCACTGTGACTGCTGACTCTCTCTCCTTTTGGCGGCTTTTCAATATGGTGGAGGTGCCTGTTGTATTTCTGCTTGCTGTCAGCAAACAGCAAACTCAGGAAATGTTGTTATCAGAAAAACTGTTTTTGATTTTGTTTTTTTGTTTAGCATAAGCAAAAACCTTAAATTAGTTATATGTAGTTTGTTGTTTATATCAAGTCTTCCACAAGATGAACAGGTTTAAGTTCCCTGCTGTGAACACGCATCATTTTTAAATTTTAGCCTGAACATTGTACTGTCTATGTACTATAAATCAATTTAGATATGCAGTTTAGAAAGCCACTTTTGGCTCTGTTTCAGTGGTCTAGAACACTTTTTAAGCTTTTTAATGCTTTATGCAGGTGTTTGCCCCACATTGGGTGCCATCTGTTGTAAGAGATTTTTTGGGGGGCCCATTTAGGCCAGAAGTTTGGACCTTGTCCGCAGCGGCTTTCTTCCCCAAAGAAATGAATCAGATGCTTATATTAATTTTATATTTTTTGGTCTATGTCTCAAGCATATTACTAGCTAGCTCTTTTATCTTAATTTAATCCATTTTTAGTATTTTATCTGTCATGTGGCCCAGCTCATGGCTCACCTTGATTTTTTCATATGGCTCTGCTTTGGGGGCCAGATGGAGACTGACTAACTTTTTTTTATCTGCCTTTTATTTATCTTCTACTCACTTCTACAGTGCTCCACATAAGCCAAAACAGCTCTTTTATTTATAGAGAACAGTCCCACCAAACACAGTAAAAAGTAAACTTGGTGGCAAGCCTTTGGTGTTCGTGGTGATCTCTAGCCTTCCAATAAACACAACCAACATTCATCTCACCAGCACTCATGGATCAAGGTGCTCAGGCCAAGGTCCTAGCAGAGATAGCAAATACTTGCCATCATATACACCTACACTCCCAATGACACCAGCAATTGTTCATCAAGAACAGTCACTTTGAGATTTGGTCCAGCTCAGCTGACTGTCAATGATCTGCTGGGAAATGGTGCTGGTTACCTGTATCATCTGGCTTGCGGTGCTTCCCTTTGCCCCCATGAAGACCATGGCCAGGGATGAGGAGATGCTCATGGGTGAGAAAAATACATTTTTTGAGCTGTCTTCACCTAGTATTTTCAAAAGGTTTAAAGCAAAGGTGCCATTTGCTTCCAGCAGAGAATCCATAATAATAATCCTGGAACAAAAATTAAAATTAATATCACATAAATACAGGCTGATATGTAGGCTGTATTATCACTCTCACACAGTGATGCTGTGGCTCAGTGAACAAAGCACTTGAAAAGTAAAGGTCACAACCCAGAAAGTGATACAGCCCTGCTGGGAGCCGACAGGCTAACTCATGGTCAGTGCCTTGTCTTTCTACTGTGCAAGAAATCATTACTCACAAGATCCAAGAGTCAGATGGGGGACAAGAGGCAACAGCAGAATCACCAGCCTACAAACCTACAAATGCAGCAGAGGAGGCTAGACGCATGTAACTGCAGAAGCAGAGCCTATCTGCTCTGACATCACCCACAAATAGTTACCAAAGTCCTGTTTCAGCAGCCTAACAGCCTCAGCATTCTAAGAGGCTTCCAATGACTGCCCTGTATAGTGTGTGAGAATGGGTACAACAAGAAAAGGGGAAAGCAGGTGTCTACCAACAAGGGACGGAACCTGATGCTGGGACATGTAAAGAACACACAGAGAAAGGTGCTGTTAAAGCGGCTGTCACATTGACAAGGGTACTAAAGGTATAGACCAAAGTCTCAACCCTTAAATTTACACTCATAGCCTTTACAAAATATTTTAGCTAACTGGTATTTTTGTCTTTATTCTTGATGCCCACAATTGTCCCTTTTGGGTTAATGAGGATATCATTAAACTGCTTACTTTGCCTTGAGCTTTTAGTCTCAAACCTCCTGGTTTTGTGGCTACAAAAGTGCCTTATACCCTATTCTCACCATCTTTAGTCCATTGCTCATCTCCTGGTTTTGTTAATAGAAGGGCTGTGATTGCATCTGGAGTGATGGAATTGAGTGAAAGCCTAGCTTCTGCTATTGACCACACCAGCAACAAGCTGGGGAACACACAGCCCGAATGGACCATGCAGTAAAAGCTACCTTGAAAGTTCCCATGCACTTGACCCTTCTGAGATATACTAGCACTTGAAGGCATTCACCTGGGCTCAACATACTATTTTATTTTGCAATTGTGTTATACCAACTGGTGTCCATGGACCACATGAAATGGAGTCACAGGACTCCATTTTGGTTGCTTGTGCTGCATAGCTCATATCCCTTTACCAGTATCATCTGTTCTGGGCCCAAAGAGCTTGCTGCTTCCTATTTTGCGCCCTCATTCTGATGTCACATACTGTCCAATCAGTTAATTTGATTTATTGATTTTTCTGACATGATCATTGTCCTTCCATTCCATAGACCACTTAAACAAGGTCTATAATAGGCTGGGTGTGGTTTTTACATTTGAATCCTACTTAACTGTTTACAGACATCAGCTTTGCTGTGAGAAGTCTGATGACTTTTGACCCTAGATCATTTCCTCTCCTTCCCTTTTTCTACACTCACCTCTGACTCTGAGGGACTTGTTCCTCCAAGATTATACCTTTGGCCCCTTTTGAGATCTTCTTCTCTCTACTGACACTGAAAAACTTCTTCCAGAAACCTGCTCATACCAAACATCTTCAGGTCTGGCTTGCCCATGTCCTATTCATTCCTGTCTTGTCCTGACTTCATTCTGATGACTTAAAATGGTTTTCTCAACTGTTAGTTAATGCTGTGGGATTATGTTCTTGCACATTGTAAATACTTGACTCTGTAAATATTGATTTAATAAAATGCCGATTGGCCAGAATCGAGGCAGATAGAAAGTATAGGTGGGGCTACCAGACAAAGAGAATTCTGGAAAGAGAAAAAGCAAAGCAGATGTCAGACAGATGCAAAGGAAGTAAGATGAGTACTTGCTGCACTTACTGTACTGAGACAAAGGTACCAAGTCACATGGCTAAACATGGATAAGAATCATGGGTTAGTTTAAGAGTAAGAGTTGGCCAGTAATAAGCCTGAGCCACAGGCCAAATAGTTTATAATTAATAAAAGCCATTGTGTGATTATTTAGGACTAAATCTCTGTGGGACCTGCCTGGCAGGACAGAGAAGTTTCTGACTACAAATAGCATTCCAATGGGGTGCATATATATCCACATAAAGCTTGAGAAAGTTTAAAAAGGGTTCTAGAACACAGAAATGGAGCCAAAAAACAGCTTGTGTCTCTCAAGTGGGCTGTGGTACAGAGAAGCTTGTGAGCTTGAGCAGCAACATGGCAGGTTAGAGAAGTCTCACAGAAACCTCAATACAAGCATGAGGTTTCTGTTCATACAGACAAAAAGGGAACAGAGTTAAGCATGGTTTCTTGGTAGCAATATTTTCTCTTCTCAGATGGGCTTCTTTAAGTGAGGCTTTCTGACTTAGTGGCAAAAACCTCAAAAGACCCTGCTGCCAAACACTTAAAAGATGTTCATGAACAGTAGACAGCTGTGTTCTACTTGGGAGCAGTGTGGACACTAAAATTCACCAGAGTTGGAATGATAAATGTGCTTCCTCCCAGTACCTCTGCCATGAAGCTAAACTCTCACAGATCAAGGAGCTGGGTAGAGCTAGCCTCCATAACCAAGCTAGCCACACTTTAGCAGATTAAAGGTGTGGTCAGAAACCAAGTTATACAGTAAAGACAGATTCAGATCAGAAACAAAACTCTAAACTCTTTACAGTGTGTTTTAAAATATACATAGGGTTGGAAAAGATAAGAAAAAGGTAGAGAAAGTCCTTTAAAAAGTAGGTGAACAGAGTGTGAGCAAGCAGAGTATTTTTCTCAGCCAGTTCTTTTACTGGCAAGCTGCATATTACAGTTACAAAGAAAGAACCAATCACTTTATTACTTATCTTGAAAGGTAATCTTACAAGGAATCTTAAAAGAATCACAAGCTTAAACTTTTATATATGAAAAACAATCAGTCAGCCCTACTTTAAGTTTTTAGGGTGCATACATACCCACTCGTCCACAGGTTTATATTTTTGTTTTGTTTTGTTTATATCAGGTAATTGAGGTCAGAAATGGATACAAGGAATTAACCATCATCTTTGATTAGCAGCTAGTTCTAGCAAGAAAGCCATGTCAGCTAATAATTGGGCTGGTTTGTTCTTGTCCCTTGACCTGAATGAGCCCCTTACTCAGCTATGTGCCTCCCTAAAACTTAGACTGTTTCCTTGAGTTTTTCACCTCAAAGCTATTTGACACAAACATCTTAGTCTAACCTTAAGTTATTTTCAAAGCTTAGTTTCACCATGATGCACTCCAAAACCTGTGAACACATCTCCTAACATTAAAAATTAAAAGAATTGAAACTAGCTGGGCTCCTGGGACTCAACTGTTTTTCATAATCCATGAACCTAAACCGAAGTCTATAGGGCTCCTCAATAGAAATTCATATGTTTCTGTACTAGCTGCATGATACTTCCTTAGTTTTCTGCTTAATCAGAGGCAGAGGCAATATTTTATCCTTCTTTGACCTGCTAATTTTTTTTCACTAAGCTAACTTCTATCACAATCCCTTACTATACTTATTAAAAACTCCCAACCATCAAAATCCCACGTAAAGTAACACTATTATTGTATAAAATCATGGCTGCGGTTAATCAGTACAGTTTAGGAGGGAATCATTTTCAGAATAATCCACAGGTAAACTACCCAGTAGAACAGGATATTTTCAAGACTACGGTGACAGCAGTGGGGATCTTCTCAGGCCCACTCACACTATGCCAGAAACCAGGGGAAAATGGCAGAGGCAAACATGCAAAGGCACAGCAAGAAACATAAGGCCAAGGCTCAGGGCCAATGGGAGCCCACAAAGATTCCAGCTTCTGGCTTATTTCCATTCTAACTCAAGGTCAGAGAATATGAACTTGTTCCCCGCAACACCATTAATCCTACAAGGCTGCATAATAGGATGTTTTGGCCAAAGGCAGGGTTACCAGGTGTCTTATGTTTAACAACTGAAGAAGAGTTTACACCTGTCTGCATCTGCCCCTCCCCCTTTTCTTGGTGTAAAAAGCCCAGGGGAAATAACAGTGCCCTCCTGACTACAAGTTTTCTTTCTCCATCTAATTCTCTGTTATTTCTAATCCACACTCCACGCTTGGGGACTTGTGGTGATATATATTTAATGAAATTAATCTGGAATATCAAAGTTAACCACAGTCAAACCTGGGTGGTCAGGGAGGGGCAACCCACACCTTTAATCCTAGCTTTAGAGGTGTAGAAAGATGAAGCTAAGAGAGCTGAGTAGAGCAAGAGAAAAGGGTTTTTCAGCTTTCCCAGATGCTTTCCCTTTGTTTAGGCTGAGGACTCAGAGGCATTTAGTTGGAGGATTCCTGGAGACAGGCCTGAGCAGTTTGCTGGTTGGCTTTTCCAGCTTTTTCCCAATATCTGGCTCTGGGTTTTCATTTTATGTTAACTAGAGTTTGTACAATAAGGATTGTGCTAAATATTGGAACAGCCACCGACGGGGGTCTTTCGTATCTGAGACTCACTCATCCGGCTTTTGTTTCCTATCGGGCCAGCTTTCCAAACCATAACTGCCAACTGCTGCTTCTCTGATAACCCTTATATCAGTCATGGGGAAAAATGTTGATTCCAAACACTGCTCAGATTTGATTGGCTGTTTCTGCAATGAGCTAGCTATGATTTATGAACTATAGCAAGATGCTTTGAAGTGGACTAGGCCTGGTATAAATTTAAATAGTCAATCCTGGGTATCTGGAGACCATTAGTTGAAATCTGAAGATATAAAGTCCTCAGGTGCTCAATCCTTTATATTAATATAATAGACTTGGCAAACTGTTAGAGGGAAAAGTACTCACCTCCTGAGCAGGAGGACAGGAGCTTGAGTCCCAAGTACCTACATAAAACCAAAGCAGATGCAGCATCCTCTGTAATCCCAACCCACTGGAAGAAGAGATAGTGAATCCTCTGAACAAGGCAGCTGCCAGAACAGCCAAAATGGCCAGCCCTAAGTTCACTAAGAGACCTTGCCTAGAAGTATACAGTGGGGGAAAGCATAATAGAGAAGATGCCAGACATCAACCTTAAGTCTCATGTGCACATGTGCACAAAAATAGCACCCCCAACATGTACCCACTCAAGCAAATATATGATACACAAAAACTTTAAATTAAAATAGCAAAGTATTTGATATAACTAATATACATGGTTTCATATTCTTGTCTGTTCGTAACCTAGATTACCCAATATAATGTAAATGCCGGAAGAATGATGCCTGAATACCAGACTGTTTGGAGAGAAAGAAAAGGAAAAGCAGTGGACCCTTGTTTGAATTGAATATAATATTACCCCCCACACTCCTCCCTTCCACCACCCTCCCTCACTGACCTCCAACTCCTATCTTCCTGCCGGGTTATTTGAATGCTTAGATCATCAGCACCACGCCTGCCTTTTCCCCCAATTGTTTCCATCTGCCCTTGATTTCTGGCTGCTGAGTCCTGTTGACTACATCTAAAATCCATGAAAAAAGACAAGGGGAGCCAAGCGCAAACCAAACACATCCTCTCTGTGCAGTGACAGAAGCCATAGTCGTTGCTATGAGGACTGCCAGGGTAGTCCTCAAACACTAGCATCAGCCATTGCTGTAACCACACGCATATAACTGGGCACCAGCACTGTTGACAAGAAGTCAAACGTCACTTGGTAGTCAGACCCCACACCACAGACCTAACCACCGGAGTAAAGTGGGCAGCCTTGGGTACAATGCTATATCACAAGCAACTGCTTCCCATGCACTCTGAAAACAGTGCAAAAAAAGCCAGACCTCTCCCAGCTTCCGGACACCACGTACAGGCTGGATTTTCATACTTCTAATTCTGAAAACAGACTCAAGGTAACAAAACAAAGAGAAAGGATGGAAACCAACGCACATTCCAATTTCATCTGGCACTGAAACCTTATTAAAACTTTGCCTATATCTAGTCCTCTTGCAACATTTCCTCGGCGTGAGTTTAATTTAAAAAAAAAAAAAGTCTGGAATTGTCCTCTAGATATCAATCCTCTCGTAGGCATATGAGCTTATAAATGCTGAGGGTCTGGGCAACCTAAAAATATCCTGCTGCCCTGGACAGATCCCCAGGTCCCTCTTTGTTTCCAGTTCCGATGCCTGTCTATTGCACTAGGGGGAACTCTTGGGCTCTCTTCTCTTTGCACAGCCGCTCCTCCCATCCTTGCCAGGCAACCCCAGCGCCCCGCCCCACAGCCCTCCCACAGCAGAGCTTACCCCCGGATCTTATATTTAGTCCGAAGCAGCTGGTTTAGTGGAAAAA
Source organism: Sigmodon hispidus (assembly GCA_004025045.1). Lineage (NCBI taxonomy): Eukaryota > Metazoa > Chordata > Mammalia > Rodentia > Cricetidae > Sigmodon > Sigmodon hispidus. Next base: position 133,252 of record PVIH01004498.1, read on the forward strand.
GGACTGGCGCCCTGCCTCAAATACCCGCGGGGCGGGGAGGTCCGAGTCAGGAAGTCCTGGGGGTGGGGACAGAAGTAGCTGTGAGCTGTGGAGGTGAGAAGGCAAAGCAAGAGAACTGAGAAAACATGGTCTCTGCTCTTTGATCGTAATCTCCAGTCTGGGCCAACAGTTCACTTTATGCCAGTTTAGTTAGACTACAAGTCCTCACTGGTAAAGGTTGCTCTGAGTATACAAGCCCTAGAAACGCAAGAAATTGAACTTAACCAGCATGCAGCTTTTGGGATGATGTCGACTAGGGGGAAATGGGCCAATTCTTAATGGAAATAAATTAGATAGTATTGAGCAGGAATTTTTAAAGTGGGGAGGAGGCTTTTAAGATAATGGCAAGAAGTCAAGTGTCTGCATAGCACGCACAAAAACCAACAGAAGCCACAGTGGTCAATGTTGTGTCGGAGACTCCACTACTCACTCTTCCAGCCCTCCGGTATTGACATTTTACGTAAATGTCACTGAAAATTCTCACATTTCTCCCAGGGAACAAGAGGACCTGGTGGGGAAAAATGCTGGCAAGGTTTAAAACACTGGTCAGTTCTGGAAACCTCCGATTCTTTTCTGCCTCCTTTACCCTCACACTAGGCCAAGGATTCTCAACATTGACTTTACTAACATTTGAGTTAGATGTGTCCCGGCTGTGGAGGCTGCCACACTTTATAGAATGTTGAGCAACACCCTGGCCCCTCTAAGCATCAGTAGCAAAGCAGACCACCACATCAGCTGTGAGATTTCACTCTTGAGGTTTGAAAACACTAAAGGATGTCCCTAGTACTCTACATTTTTCAGTCTTTCCACAGCAGCTTTATTGCCTCTGGCTTATCCTTCCAGCCCACCCTTTGCAAAACTACAGTATGTATAGTCTATGTACATGTGTATATTAGGGCTCTCTATATAGCTCTAATTTCCTACCTATCATCAAAGGGTAGCGTTCTCTCTGTCCTCTACCACAAATCAACAAGCTGCTATTAAAAATGTTTTAGTGATTTCTCTAAAACATTGCACAGAACTCTCTTATTTCCTTTCCTGGCTTCCCTATATTCCTTTGTGTGCATTTTGATTGTTGCTTACATTTTAGATCATTTAAAATGTTATGATAATTAATATCTAGCCACACTCCCATCAATGCTGATTCATGAAGTCATCCAGGTGGGTTTCAATGTGGGCAATCCAATTAAGTGGGTCTTGAGAAGGAAAAAATATCCTAGATTGAATCCAAATTCCTAAAAAGACAATTGACATACAATGACAAATACATTGTCATTGGTTAGTTATAGAATTCCCCTCTGTAGGGACTGTACATAATAGACATTCTTTCCAATTCCAGCTAGTCTTCCAAAATTATCTATGTACTTCCTGGTAAAAATCCATATTTTTGTTATCTTACTTTCAAATAAAGTCTCACTATATTGACTAGAAAAGCCTCAAATTCTGACCTCCTGCCTCCACCTCCACACTGTTGACACTGTAGTCATGAGTCATCATGCTCACTTATAAAAATCTAGAATTTACAAGAATTTTTGTTAGCTAACCAGAACCCCCCCCTTCTAGATTTTAATTAGCTACCATGTCTTCACAGACAGCATCTTCAATAGGAGCCAGAATATCCATTACCTCTGCGGTTTGCTCCCAGTAATTTTTTTCATCTACCATCACCCACCTACTCTTCGGCTATAGATAACACGCTGTACTAAGAACTGAGCCCCAATCTCTGTGTCCTCCACACTACCACATTGTTGAGCCTGATGATCCTTAGTAATGATTTTCATGTTACAAGTCTCTCAGAATAATTAACGACAGAATATTGTATCTTCTCTAACAATTTACCAGAATTTTTGATTGGTTCGTTGATTAGTTTTTTTCTTTCCGTTTTCAGATTTCTGTCTCTTGCTATTTCTCTCTCTCTCTCTCTCTCTCTCTCTCTCTCTCTCTCTCTCTCTCTCTCTGTGTGTGTGTGTGTGTGTGTGTGTGTGTGTGTGTGTGTGTGTGAGAGAGAGAGAGAGAGAAAGAGAGAGAGAGAGAAAGTGACTTTGTCTCTCTTTCTATTCTTCCCTCCCTTTCTCTCTCTATATATTATATATATACAGATCTATGTGTGTGTATATATATATATATATTTGTGTCATGGCCCCTTTTCATCCCCATCTTGTGTCGGGAAGGAGTATGTATATGTGATACAGGGACACACAAAGCCCAGGATAGTCTCAAGTAGCCCTGGATGAACTTAAATGTACTTTGTAGCTGGATATGACTTTGAATCTCTGATTTACCTGGCTTTATTTCCCACATGCAAGGATTACAGGCCTGTAACATGATGGAACACAGAGCTGAGGGAAGGCCAGCATGAGATCCAGAAACAATGTGGTATCTATGTACACAGAGAAGGCACAGTCATTCTGTCTCAGTTATTGCAACTAACATGGATCCAACTGCTGCTTCCTAAAAGGTAGTAATCCAGGACAGACACAGCTTGAAGAGGTGATCCACATCTGAGTGAGGGTACAGTGACATAGCCTGATCTCACAATCCCATCTCCTACCACTCCTACATTGTCTTTTCTCTGCTTTCTGCCAGCTGCTGCTCTGTGACAGTGGTCTATGACTGAGGTCTATGACAGTGATCTGTGGTTGGACCAGTTCAGCTTCTATCTTTCTGCCTGAAAAGCAGAGAAGTTTGTCTCCCATCTGGCCTCACCATCATAGCCATACTCACAGGAAGCCACACAAACATTTTCCCCAGCTCAATATCAAGTAGCTTTTGCTGCACACTGTCAGCACACAGCATACACATATAAGCAAATACTTATATGAGGTCCCCGCACTGGGAGCTTTTTGATTCTAGGGCTTCTCATCTTTACCCTCTGTAATACAAGTGCCCTTTGAATAGCTGTCTAAGGAGTGTGCTTGGGCAGAGGGTTATAGCCTAGGGATAGGCCTCCCCAGTTCCAAAACAGAAGAGGAACCTTTACTTCAAAGCAAAGCTGGCTTTTTAGACTGGTTTTCCTGCTCTTTCTGCATGGATGAATAAGTGGTAGTCTGGCAGTTTATGATGAGCAGGGAGTTATCTGTGGGAGAGGTTGACCAAGGGATATAAACAAATTAATAAAAGGCAACAGTCACTCTAGCTGGTCCAAAAGTCAGTATCAGCAGTCAAGGCAAGAGAATACAAAAAGAACTTGGTGGTGGTGGTCTCCAGTTATGTCAACTACAAGGACTGATTGTCAGCTTTTAGGATGTCCTGCTCTAGAACTCCAAAAGACCCCTGAAGGTCTTTAGTCATTTAATCCAAGTCATGCCTTGGATTCTAGAAACAATATGGCTGAATGTCGCGCGCCACCTTGTCCCGCAAGGAACACGCAACACCGGATCCTTCTCTCTGCCCTTTATTTGGGCCTTTCAGATATCTTCTTACCTTCACTCACTAGCTCATTCACTCACTCACTCACTCACTCACTCAGACAAACAACCACTCTCTCACGGACGACAAACGACACTGGGGGGAAGCCCGCTCTTAGCTAAATACCCTCAGGGCTTCCAATCCAAGATAGCCACATGGGCATCACCGATAGGCTCAGATACGCGGAAGCAAGCCAGATCCTTGGCCTTAGCCAAATATGGAGTTGTTTACCAGGGAGAGCGTTCAAGGCCAGCGCCATCTTAAGGTGTGGCTGTAAGCAGCTCCCTACAGCTGAACATCTTTATGGCAAGTGACTAGACCACCCCTGACACATCTTGAGCCTCAGAAGACAGATCATTCAAGTCTCTGTGGCTGTGAAGCTGCATCTGGAGCTGAGGTGCTTGCTTAAAGCAATGAGGACTTCCTTGGGGCAGTTTTCAGAAGCAGATTGGAGATAAAGATCAACTGGATACATCTAGACCAGAACTGAAAACTATGTGGACCTCTTGTCCTCTGTTTAAACAGTTCTTCCTGTCCTTCTCCTGAAGAGGAAATTGAGATCACTGGAGTCCTTCTCTGTCCCTCTCCCCGTATGGCTGCTTTGATTAAATTCATTTCTCTGTGTTTCACCATGACTGTGTCTTCGTTAGTTCACTTATTATGACTCCTAAACCTGGGTGTCCTAACATCCAACTAGCATTATCATGGGATACACACACACACATACACACACACACACACACACACACACACACAAACACACACACACATGCCAGTCCAGGTTTAAGCCTGACTCACCTAAATGGCAAAACCCTCACTCTCAGAATAAACACTTAAATTTTATTGATGTGACTAACATCTCAATTATACGTAGCTCTCTTTACTATGGTCTCTTTTATCTCTGCCGTCTTCTGTTGGGCCCAGGGCCCGCTGTTTAATTAACCTTGCTTGGCCCCTAGCCTTTAATTTTCTTAACTTTTTCAAATGTGAGGTGATACTGGAGATTGAGCAAAGGCAGATAGACCTAACTTCCACCAGTTACTAAGTGGTAATGCTAATCCCACTGATCGAGAATAAGACCACTACCACAGTTTAAGCCAAATTTGAAGCAAGCTTTAATTAAATATCGGCCAAGTGGATGAGATGGCCAGGTCCATACCCAGGTTCCTGGAAAATGATCCGTAATCAAGTATAGCAAAGGCTTAAGAAGAAAAAACCCTAATTTGTTGCATTTCCCATCAGGTCCAATCAGGGACAAGTATATATCCTGGACCTCCAGCCTATATCCAATCGGGGCAAGCATACATTCTAGCATACCTCCAGCCTGTATCCAATCACAATGCAAGTGTACATTCTGATATTTTTTTTCTGCCTGTGAACCTCCTGCCCACATATGATCAAGCACATCTGGTGATAGCTCAGACAAACTTGTTTAGAGGAGTGAAAACTTTTCGCTTGTTATCTCCCATAAATAATAGTCTCCAGCATTTCAGGAACTATCTGTCCTTGGGCAAGAGGCTTGCAGATCAGAGACATTTTTGTTTCATTGATCTCTAAGGCATAGTATTAAACTTAAAATTTAACTGGCTCTCACAATAGAAGATACATTTTTGTTTCAGAATGAACTGTTTATCATGTATTATGGGGTTAAAGGCCACCAAGAAAAGACCTCAGACTCAATCCAAATTATAACTAGATGAGTTTATTAATGCTAGTGAGAACCTTAAAGCCAAATCAGAGGGTTTCCACCTACAAGGGGCTGAGGGAAAGATTTTTAAAGGTGAAGGTCATGACTGTCTCTTTTCTGAGAAATTGGCATCTACGGGAGAAGCTGATTCATTTCCCCTAGCTACATGATAAATAATGTGGCAGTGCTTATTTGATGGTACTTTGGAGGTTTTAGTATTGCGGTTTGAACCCACCATGAGATATGTTTTAAATGAGGTTTATTTTGTGAAATAAAAATAAACCTTACAAAACAGAGGAGGTTTTAAGAGGAAGTGAAGAGATAACCACACGCCGCACCACAGAACTCCCGCACTACCGGTTTAGCTCCCCGCACTTCCCGGAAACACACCCCATCGTGAGAGCTCCTGGCCTTGTGCAAGAGAACACCTGCTTCCTGTCTCTCTCCAGGTGTTGTCCAAATCTCATTCTCGTTGACCATGCCCCTCTCGGATTCTGCGCTCTGCCGCAACATGTACACATGTACAGTTCCTGATTTCCCGCTACATCTCCCCGTTTTGTCTAAATAGGAAGGTTCTAAACTACATACTATAGGGATCATCATAAGGCAGTGTCTGGGGAAGAGAAAGGTACTAACATAAGTGAGGTCAAACTACCGCTAACAAACAACAACTACAAAGTACAATTTAATATCTAAAATGTTGATATGAGAAAATGCACAGGGATTGCTTTAAGGCTGTTTATCTTAAACAATAGAGTTCTAAGACTTGAGTGTCTTTGCTGGAATGTGAAGTAATAACAACCTCAACTATCTAATCTTCAACACCGTCAAGACCTGAGAAGGAAAATATATACCTAAAGTTGGAAGCATGAAGTAACTTCCAGAATTTAGGAGAAGACAACGACA
>PVIH01004499.1:2500-63545 GCA_004025045.1 Sigmodon hispidus
CAGGTAAAGTGATTCTGTACATACAATATACCATGGTGTCTTTTGCTCTGTCTCTGTTGGATCCACCCTTTTCTTCACATGTGACTGTAGTGTATCCATTCTGTTGCTGGGTACTCATTGTATGACCCTAGGATTTCTCCATCATCTAATCTACACTGAAAGCCCTTTCATAGTGTGCAATTTGAGATTCCCAAGGACAATGCCCCTGTGAGAACCACTGTACCTAGATGTGGGTGAATATGTATATGTGTTTCTGTAGGATATGGGTCTAGAGGTAAAATGGCTGGGTCTCTGAGTCATGTTCATCTTTTGCTGGCACTGCCCAGATGAGCAAGGAATGTCAGACATTTCCAAGTCTCACTGTTTGAATGTTCACTGGTTTCATTTTTTTTGTCTTTGTTTAAGATTTTATTAAACGTCTGTACAGGACAACATCCAGCCTCCAGATGCAGCTGCCAAGACCCTGTTATGCTGTAGGCACCGCCTGGGGCATAGCAGGTGGCTCTGGCTTCCCACCCTTCTGCTCTGAGATGGGGGTGGTGGGCAGGATTTCTTCTTTAGGTTCCACAATGCTCACATGATCAGGGAGAGGCTTCTTGGGGCCAATCTTACCACTTGGGTCCTAGGGCAGCATGATCCTCTCTTTGATGCCCAGCACATCCTGTCTGAGGAGCACATGGCGCACGGCAGTGTCAACATAGTAGTTGACAGGGTCTCCACTGTGGATCATCAGCCCGTCCACAAACTTCATGGACTTGGCCCTCTCTCCTTGGAGCTTCCTAGACACCACAACCTCGCAGCCCTTGGCCCCACTCTCCATAATGAACCGAACGAAGCACACCATAGCAGGCCCTCCGCACAGCAAACCCTCCCAGGAATTTGTAACGCAGAGACTCTGCCTGAGCAATGGCACACAGACCTCTTGTGGCCACCTTCTCTGCATAAAGCTCTACACTGCCCTCAGGGAAGCCAAACCTCTTCTGGACTACTGCAGTCAACTCGCAGATTTGACGACCCTTCTCACCAAGAACATTCTGAGTCCTGGTGGCTAAAATGATGATTTCTGTTCTGGCTGGTGTAACTGAGATTTCAACTCCAGAGTAGCCATCTCCAGCCAGTTCCCAAGTGAGAAACTCATTCAGTTCAGCTTTGAAGATGCCATCGGCCACAAACTTCCTCTTCTTAGAAATCTGTACCACCATCTTGCTGCCCCGCGCCACCGAAAGGAAAGCATGTTCACTGTTTTTAATTGTAGCTTCTTTGGAGAGAGCTGTCAGCATGGTCTTTAAGTTAGGCAAGGGGTTCCCATAAAAGCTGTGTCTTGGAGCAGTCCTTGGCCTTGCTGCTTAGAAGTCTTGGTGCAGCACTTGGAATATGGTCTTCTTAAAGCTATTGACTAGGACCCAAGTAAAGGTCCTGGGAAAACTGCAGAGCCTACTTTTCCTACAGGAAATGATCTGTTCAGTGTTCAAGGTGACTGGCAGTGATGTATGGAGGAACAGGGAAGTGTATGCAGCTTGTACCCCTGGGCTCCCAGTCTGCATACACATAAAGGGGCCGTGTGAGAAGCCAGAGCAAGACCATAATGAGGAGCAGGGCACCAGATCCAGGGATTATATAAATTACCTTCGGTTTTGAAAATACAGAATTGCAAGTTAAAACTTAATCTCTCAAGTTTATATTCCTTTGAGGAGTATGGGAGAATGAAGCCCATGGAAGGGTTTTGTGTGTGTGAGTGTGTGTGTGTGTGTGTGTGTGTGTGTGTGTGTGTGTGTGTATGTGTTTTGGTTGTTTGTAAAATGAGAAGCACTTCACTGCTTTGCTTGCCCTCCACTAGTTACCAAGTATAAGGGTTGAGGGGTGAGTGATGTTGACCAAGCACTGAGCCTCTATTTGAGGTTACAAGCTTTGTGACGGTCCACACTTAAGGGGACAGGGGAGTGGGGATTGACAATGGGAGCCGTGACTGACCCTTTCTGCCCATTCCACCGTGGTCTCTGTTAGACTTGTCTTCCCACCACTGTCCTGAAGAAAATAGCATGAGCTACAAGGCTCACTAACTACCTCTTTAAGGTAAACAGGAATGGAAGTATTAATTTTAATGATATAACTAAGATATCACAATTCTAATAAATGATCAATTCAATATTTATTATTGAGGTGTTTGAACTCTTCTCTTCCATATCAAATTACTCCTGGGTTAATAGGATTTATGGTACATCTTTGTATTAACAGACTGTCCTCTGTGTGTAGAAAGGTATAGTTAGGTAACTTTATTATAGCTCTCAAGATAGGGTTTCTCTGTGTAACAGTCATAGCTGTACTAGAACTCACTCACTCTGTAGACCAGGCTGGTGTCCAACTCACAGAGATCTGCCTGCCTCTGCCTCTGCCTCCTGGGTGCTGGAATTAAGAGTGCATCACCATGCCTAGCTTTTCTAATTCTTGAACCAGCATCAGCACCAATTAAGAACTTGGTGGAAAAGCAAATTTGCATGCTCCACCCACCCCAGACGTACAGTTATAAACTGTGGTGTGAGGACCAGCATTGTACTCTGCCAGTCTTCCCTGCAGAAGATCTGAACCACTCTCTAGTTGAAGACCATCAGACCAGACTCAGGGGCTTTCTGATGTTCTCAAGCCTATTTTCCCATTTCTTCTTTTCGTTTTCTGATGCTCCATGAGAAACCTCAACCCATATGAGTTTCCTTGTAGCTTACCTCCTTAGTGATATTTCCCAAAGTTTGTTTTTAAGTGCATATTTCTTATTTATTTACTTCATATTTAGATAGAGTCAGAATCTTGACTGAGATGTGGTCTGGTTTATGGATTAAGAGAATGAAGGGAGAGCACCTCCTCAGTAGGGAGTTATTCTGTAGCTTCCCTTGGTGTACCTGACTAGGTCACACCCTGCGGCCTCTCTGTGGGGACACGGAAATGAGTCTGCCTGTGACCTGGCTCTTCATCTCCTTTATCATCCTGTCTCCTGCAGACACAGAGACCCTTTGTCAGTTTCTAACACATCCCTGCTCATCTCACCGTGCCCTTGTTTAAACTCCTCTTCTCCCTCACTGCAGAGTTTGATTTTCCAGAAACCTCCACAGCAGGCTCTTCTGCTTATCTGTATCTACCCCCCTTTCTACTCTTTCTATGTGCTGCATACATTCCCTCGAAGCCACTTGCCACTCCATTATAACTTATAATGTAGCTTCACACTCTGATTTATAAGGGCTCAGCTTAGGCCCTTTCTGTTTTATAATAGTACAAAAGTGAAGCACATGTTGGTAGACCCATACTTTGAATTTTGCTTTTGATTTTCCCTAGGCTGGCATCATGTGGTCTGGTACCCTCTCTTGGTGTTGGGCGGCAGCAATAGTGAGCCACAGCTCCTTATCAGCTACTCCATCATGGTGGAAACAGTTGATTCCCTAAACTAAGATGATTAATAAATTAGGTGTATCCTGTTTGCAATTCAATAGTCGAGGTATGATGGGTATAGCGAGGCAAAACCCATTTGTGACCAGTTACCCCCCACCACCACCCCTGCTGTCATGGAAGAGGTTCTGGAAGTTTGGGGGTATCAGACATAGCTCCTTTGATTTTGGAAACCCAGTCCTTACCTGTATGTATCAGATGCAGAATAAATATTTGTATGATTTTTTTCCCAGATTCCTCAGTTTATAAAAAATGAATGGAGTGAAATCACAGCTAATAATGGGCTGTGGAGAGCTCACATCGCTGATATTTGAAAAAGGTGCAGAGTCATGGTCCAAATGAAATGCTAATAAGAAGCCCTAAGATTCCCATTACATTGTTGCTCTGCATCTAGGCAACAGCCAAATCCCACTTTACTTAGGGTAATTGTTTTATGAGAGAATCGGAGTATTATTTATCTGCTAATGAAAAGCAATTCACTGATACCAACCCAGAGGCATGAATAAATACCACAGAAAACTTACAGATAAATATCTATAACGTTCTTTATATTGGGTCACTAATAAATCAGAGGACCAGAATTGGTCTGAACTCTCACTTCTATTCAAACAGAGGCACATCAGAAAATATTCACTGGGCAAAAAGATTACAAGAATAAAAACTTGTTTGTTTACTTTAACAGGGTTATTGTGGATTTGTATTCAAGGAGAGTATATGTTTCAGCTCAGTTCTGATATGTATTTTTAGTGACAAATGCCAGGCTTACCACATCCATAGTGTGCATACAATAGAGTAAAAAAAAAAATCATGGGACATTGCTTGGAGATGAAAGAAGTGTGGTTTCTTTCTTGGAAGATAAGCCTTGGATAGTGGGGTATTGTGCAAGAGAAGGAGAAGGTGTTCTGAAGCAATTGTGGGTGCTAACCCTTTGTCATCTTTCCACACGGGCTGTTCAGTAGCTCAAGCAACAGCTTTTAGATGAGCTGAGGGGACTGGGGCTTATTGGGGTGGTCTATCCAAGAAGAGCTTGGTGCCTACTGTTGACTGCTTCCCCAGAAAGCTTGGGTTCCTGTAAGCTGCCCTCAGTGAATTCAGAGGCTCTTCTGCCACTTTGCGGATCCTCAACATCCAGAACTGGCTCGTTTCCACTCTCTTCCTCTTGCCTCTGGGCATCCTCAGGGCAGTGTTCCCGGCTCTAGTCTTTGTGTATTCAGGGATGTATTACCACAGGACACTAGGACATCTCCACTTAGAGTGATAGCCTCAAAAATAGTTTCAAGGCTGATGATCACATCTCAAAACTCACTGCTCCTGCCAACTCCCTTCTCAAAGTTTCCCATGCCATAAGCACATTCTCCTGCAACCATTCTTCAGGCCTAGAAATGCTTCTCACTCTACATCCCTGTGCAATAAGTCTTTCCAACTTGAACCAGCACAAGGTGGGCATCTGTTTAAATGTGCAGTGCTGGCTGGGATTGAGGAGTACATTGGTAGCTGCTTGTCACCTGATTGTGACACACTGTGATCAACACTAGGCTTCTCAATGCCTGCAAAAAGCCCAGACCATGGGTCTTATGCTCATTTGCTACCAAAGGGAGACAGGGAGAGTATCTGGCTTCCTTCAGCTTGACAGGAGGTGTATACCATCAATACTGTCCAGTAGCAAATGGCTTCACATCTAGTGATTTGAGGCAAAAGTGCAAGTGATAATATCCCCTGGGTCTGGCTGCTGATGTTGTTGGAAAGGTAATCCTATCATATCATTGCCATAACATAAGTCTCTTCTCCAGAATCTCTGACAAAATTGAGAAAATTGCCAGCTTTGGTGGTCCTAAGAACAAGAATTTGAGGACCTTGAAAAGCATCCTGGGCCCCATCCTGAGGTGGTAGTTGATCCAGGGCATAGGCCATGCTTTCTTGGTTTCTTGGTATTTCATTGGCTTCAGTGAACAGCCTTGCAGGGTTTTCATCCACTCTTATCTTCTAAGTATAGCTTTGGTAGAAAAAAGAGGAAGTAGAAACTCTGGCTTTGTGTGAGGAGAAAGTTTCCCACAATTGTTTAGGGATACATTCCAGTCTCTGTATGAACACATGGCGCACACATTTCAACCAGGGCATAAAATTTCAGCCGTCTTTGTTTTGAGCCTTTTGAATTCAGAGGAAATATTTATATTGTTATTGTTGATGAAACAGAAAGTTACATAGCACTTTTGGTCTGAGATTACCTTTCTAGGATCCTTTATATCAAGAAGAAATTTGAGAACTAATAAAACAGAGATAATGACTTAGAGTAAAAATTGAAAACAAATACTTCCTTCCTGGTGAGTGGCTGAGAAAATAGATAGCAAAAAATGAGAGAGCTAAAATGGAACTTGGCTGGGATGATGTGGACATTCCTCCTGTCTACACATGCATCTGTTCTTCTGATGGATGTTTATCAATTGTCTCATGATGTGCCAGCCATGTATAATGCAAGCATTTAAAATCTACTTCCTTTAACAGACCTTGTCCACAGTAGCCAGCAGCAAGATTCTTTCACACCCTGTGTAGTCACCTCCCAAGATAAATGTGGCTAATCTCTGTGAACTGGAAGATCATGCAAAAGTGATGCTGTGTGAATTCCAAAACTAAGACCTCAAGATATCCCTGTTTCTACCTTTCTTTCTTGGATTACCTGCTTAGGCAAGCTATGGTGCAGTTCTATAAGCCAAGGCTCTTTGCCAACTGGAAGCCTCAACTTGCCAAGGTAATTGAGTCCCCTTGAAGGTCTACAAGCCTTTTGTGGACTGAAGTGTAGCTGATGTCTTTGTTGCTTGCCCACTCTGATCTAGAAGGTAGAGCCAAACTCATGACTTATAAAAGTTGCATGTGTCTGTTATGTTTTAAGCTTCTATGTTTCAAGGCAATCTCTTATAAAGCTGATTACTATTATAGAGCTGCTAATATGTGACATAGATTGTTCTAAGGTCTTTGCAGATGTTAACCCATCAACTCACAAAGTAACCCTTTGATTCAGATTCTTGCAGAGAATTGTGGTTCTCCTTTTGTTATCTAGAGGCCAGGAAATGTGACAGCACTAGGCCAGAGTAACAGAATTTGCATGAAGTTGAATTGAGATCTAAATTCATCAGTCCAACTGAAGCCTATGTTCTCCATAACTGGTGTGTTGTCTTTAAGAAGCCTGTTTTCAGGATCAGGTGACTGATACAGTGCAGGACTGGTTGATAATCAAAGACACAAGTGAATCCAGTTTGCTCCTTGTTCTGGCTTTGGAAAGTGTGAGGGGTAAATCACATTTTCAAACTTCTCTCCGTTCACCTATAAAACCAAGATTTGAGGATTTTTAGAACTTGTGTGAAATGATGCATGACAGGTCTCTACTTATAGTCCACCCTGCTCCCTTCCCCCATTTATCACCTGTTCACCAATGGAGCCTCTGTTCTGTGTCAGTGGACACTTCTCTGACAGAGTTTTGTTGACATGGACCTTTTGTGCATTCTGTCTGTTCTCTTAGTGCTGGGGAGCAGTGCCCAGATCCAAGCTCAAAGGACCACAGTTTACCGAAGAGACTCCCACTGGGCCTCTCTGCTTATTCATCCCACATAAGAAACTACCTCCTGAGCATCCTTGACCTTCATTGTTAGGCCATAGACTAACAACAATGAACCATTTCCTGTGCCGAATTATATTAGTCACAGCATTCCCCAGAGTGGGTGGTTTGAAACCCCAACCACTAATTTACAAAGTGATTGGAGACAAAAATATAGCAAAGAAAGAACTGTGGTTTGGCTGGCTCTGAGGGGTCTGCACTGAGGCCAGAGGTGATGTGAGGGAAGCACACCGTAAACAGTGGAAATCCCAGCATGCGATCAGGAGACAGAGGTTCAAATACAGTGCTGTCTCTTCTGGCGTGAGATTTATGATAAGCATGAGGACATGAGTTCAGTCCCCAGAATTCTTGTAAAAACGCCAGGGGTGAGACCACAGCTTGTAAGCTCAGCCTTAGGAAGGTGAGTTAGGAGAGTCCCCAGAGCTCACTGGGCAGCCCCATCTAACCTAATCATTGGGCACTGGGCCAATGACAGACCCTGTCTCTAAGAATGTGAGCAGGCTTTCTAACACCCAAAATTATCCTCTGGTGCTCTCTCTCTCTCTCACCCAAAATTATCCTCTGGTTCTCTCTCTCTCTCTCTCTCTCTCTCTCTCTCTCTCTCTCTCTCTCACACACACACACACACACACACACACACACACACACACACATCCCAAAGAAACAAAAAGAGTGGCACATTTTTTAAAATGAATAAATGACTCAGGAAATGATCAGTTATCAGGAGAAGGTGCTCAGCTTCACAGGCTAGTTACACCCCAAATATAAATGTAGCACAGTACAGTAAGAAGCCAGTGAACAGCCCTTAGATTCTGAGTAGTTAGAACTCACTGAAACTAGGATGTTTCCCAAAATGTGAGGTTTGAGAGATTTTATATAATGTTGCTGGTGATGAACACTGCTCAAACAAACTTTGAAGAAAAGGTGGTATTTTTTCTTACAAATCAGTAGTTGTTCTGTAAATATACTTCAGAAAGAAGTACGCATGTATTTGAGGAGACCCATTAATGTAATACCCACTATAACATTCTATGTAAGAGTTGAAAATTGAGACACTCTAAGTGCCTAATGGGTAGGAAATGGATAAAATATTTCACATGTAAAATAGTAATGTAAATACTTTTAATGAATTGGATAGATTTGGATTATTTAGTTTAGATTCAGAAAAGGAACTGTGGTTGAATAGTATTCTATTAAGTAACTTTTTGAAAGCATCAAGTGGCGCTTTGTTTTGAAGTGAGTGAGGTAATTGCACCTTGTCCTGGCTCCATTTGGTGCCTTCTTACATACTTCTTAGCCTTCTATACCCCTCAGCAGCCACATTCTCCTTGGCAGCATATTTGGGGTTTCCCATGCCCCCAGACCATGGTCCAGAAGTATTAACCAAAATAATTAGTGTTTGAACAAACTAAACATAAGCTGAAATTCCCAATAAAAAATGGTTATATTGTGTCTGAAATAACTACTACATTCTGCCAAAGCAGATGTTGCAAGGTTACTCTGACCCTCAACTAATATTGACATAACTGTGATCTAGATGGCCTTTTGCCTTTAACAACACTGTACTTTCTAACATGGTTGCCAGACAAAATGAAAGGACTCCAGTTTGGCCTTATAATTGTGGTGGTAGGCAATTTTTCCATAGCAGTGTGTGTGTGTGTGTGTGTGTGTGTGTGTGTGTGTGTGTGTGTGTGTGTACCCAAAATATAAAACCCTGTTTAGATCATACATCTAAAAGCTTGGGAAGGAGGTGGATGAAGTTGGGTCAAAGCAGAGAAAATAGGAAGCCTCCAGTCTGTATAAAGAAACTGGAAATCACTGTTGCTCACTATCCATGTTTCTTAAGATTAAGGACAATTAATGGTAATTGAATTCTTTTCTCTGTGTGTTTAAAATTCTTCACTGACCAACAGCCACCTGCTTCTTTCAAATGTGTTTACAGAAGGGATGTAGAGATCTGCCTGTTCATGAGGAACAGTCCATTTCTGTCTGTCCTTTTCTGAAGGAAAGTGTTTGTGCATGGATGTGCGTCCCCATGGCCATGTGTATTTATCTTGTGCTCAGCTGGTGTTGCCTTGGCAACTGGGGATGCTTTGATATCTTTGAATTGGGAGTACCTGAAGGGGCTTTGTGTGTTGGTTTTTCATTTCCCTTAGAGGGCTGTAATCGGGAGCAAGACCCATCAGTCCATCTGTCATTGTCTCTGCTCCCTAAAGCTGCCATTCACTTTGTCAAGTTCATCTGCTAGCTACTCCCCAGCTCACTCCAATACTTTATTTTTAGCCATTCATCGCCAAGATGTAACTATGAATGCCTAATCATAGACAAGCACAATTTATCCCTGTAAGCCATTTTTATCTAAATAAGCAGTGTTTAAGCACTGGCCTTAAATACTGTAAGGAAAGGCATTGTATATAACTTGTCTCCATAAATCCTTTGCCGCAGCCACTGTATGAGCCCTGACAAAGGAGGGCATCAAGTTGTGGGGCCTAGGACAACCCATGCCACCTAGTTGATGTTTATGGAGTGACTGCCCTTTTGTTGCTTTGGCCTAAAGGGTCCCTTGTCCAGAGTGGACTGCAAGGTGGAGTAAGCAATCACCTGTCACTCTACCCTGACCTTAAAGAGCTCATTCCTGAAGACACCATCTGATGTGATAAAAATGTCATCCTGCTGGTCAGGCTGTGAGTCTCAGCTATACCACCAGGAAAGTGTTTGTGGCATAAAGACTGTGCAAAGATACACAGACAGAACATGTATACTTCTGTCACATGAAGATTTGCATTCTAAGCTGCATTCTGTAGCTGCTTATATAGAAAAATCTTCTGGTATAACTCAACTGCCCAATTACCTAATATGTCTTTAGTAAATTCTTCCCTTTGCCTGGCATTTTAGAATTGTGAAGAATTAAGTTCAAGGAGGTCAAAAGGCTTCTTTCCTATTAGCTCTTTAGATAGGTGCCTACTCAATGCAGATATCACCATCCTGGAATTTAAGGATCTGAGAGCTTCCTCTTCTAGCATGATTCCAAGACCCAGTATCTAAGTGCTCCTGAGGAAGGAACTGTGGAGTCAATGTAGAGCTCTCATACACAGGAACAGAGTGTTTTACTCGATGAGAGGGATAAGTTCCTTAACTAATGGAACAGATGTGTGGTTTCCCTTCTGTCTCCATCCACGTGTACACATTCACAAGAAAGAAGGTACCCACCTACCACTGGTACTGCTGGAGTTACTTGACCCAGATACGAGCCCAGGGCCCTGTTCTAGGACATAACAAGTCTAGATACATCCCCATTGACTAAGAGGAGCCTGGAAGGAGAAAGCAGTTCTGGGCTTGCTCTGAAAAGACATTTGAACAATGTATGTGCTCAAGACCTGTCTACAAAAACTGATGGCCATTTTCTTCCTCTACAACACTTGTAATTCTGTGATGGTCAGGTGGTATAAACAGCAAAACATGGGCACACTCTGTGCTTTTTATCTTCCTTATCAGGGAAATCCATTAACATGGAATATAAGTCTATTGCTTCCTACTTGTCATTCTGAGAATTCTCTTCTTACAGATCTCAGCCTTTCCAAACAATTAATTTGATTAGCTTGAGGCACTCATGGTAGATTAAGAGCTTCATGGTAAAGCTGTTCTCCAAACTGGTGATAGCTGTTTTCTAACCATCAGAGCCTGGATTAGACAGGGGATTCTATGTTTATTGAATATTCTGCACTATTTGAATTAAGCTTTCCCCAATGTGTTTCCCTTTCAATTTAACAAACTTAGTTAACACATCTGAACTTAGACTGCTAAAGGTACCTATGGTGATGGCATTGAATATGCAATGTCAGCTCTGTACAGAATCATCTCAATTGCTGTGTTCCTGTTGTACTTATCCGGGTAACCCCGAAGTTGCTAGACTTCCTGTGCTTCATTTCTCAAATCTGTATAATTGGGGTGAAGACACTTGCTTATATAAAGTGCCATAACGATGAATGTAGCAAATAGAGTCACCATTGATACCTATGGGAAATAGGTTCAAAGATTCCCCATGAATATCTGAATCTAAGATGTTTAAGCCTCTATGTTTGGTGCTGTAATATTGCATAAAGCCTACACAATCTTCCTGTATGCCTCAAATCACATTTACTTTACATTTAATACCTAACACAATGTAAATATCTTATACAATATTGCTAAATTGTTTCACTCAGATCGTAATGCCATGAAAAAAAATCTGAACATGTTCAGTACAGGTAAATGGTCTTGAGTATTTTTTTTAATCTCTGGTTCGTTGATGCTGCAGATGCAGAAATCAGATACAAAAGGCCACCTCTCTGTTCTTGTTTCTATCATAAAATTATGTAACTTGACTTGATGATGGACTGATGAGAAACTTCACTCATCACAAATTTATCTTATACTTCATTGTTCCAATCTTTTAGGCAACTTACTGCTTTATCTGTTTGTCTGGAAAGGTCATAGTACATAACAAGTGCTCTGTAAATGTCAGTTGGATAAGCTCATATATGCATGTCTGCAAGCATGGCTGCTGTTTCCAGTATGGCTCTAGGGACTTGGCCTAACTGAGGGTACTGAGAGAACAGACCTGCAGAAAAGCTGGGATTTGGTGGACTGGGATTATCTCTGATGGAGAAGCCAACGTCCCTGGAAGCCTTGCATGTTTCTTGTATACAGTTGAATATGGAGGCAGGATTATGGCACACATCTGGACAAGGAGGTGGGTTATTACATTCAGATAAATAGAAGAGGTAGAGTTTATGTTATAAAACTAGGTCAAGAAGACAGGTTTACCTAATCTTAAGAGAAGCAGTCTATGTAGGAAACAAATCTTAAAGCCATAAATTTCCAGGGAGAGAAAGATACAGTAGACATGTTTCTGCACACACTGTCACCACTCACAGTTAGTTCCCTGAGGAAGGCTTAGCTATCCCTCCAAGCCTGTGGCTATTGGGCCCTTGTTATGTGTTATGTCAACAGCACATGCTGAGCCAGGGCTTCATTTTCTCAGATTTTTTTTTCTCCCTACATGTGGAAGTTCAATTAATGCCACTTGATGGTTGAATGCTGACATACAGAAAAGATTTACATATCCCTAATTTGGTCCCTCCCCATGATGCCATACACCTGATGATGGTGCCTTCTTTGCCTTGTTCTTCGTTTACCAACATACCAATCTTTCTACTTCTACTTCAGGGTAGATATCTCCTTATTCCTACAGTTGACTTATGTCTTCTCTGTTACATTGTTGAAGGTTTCCAGACCTTATGGTAAAAGCCAAGAGTTGAAGGGGAGAGTAGATTCAGATTCCATACAACAATGCACAGCTCTTTGTATGGGAGCAAAGAGCTGTCCTGACTAGAAGAACTTATATCCCATATGATGATAGTGAATAAGCCAAGGACATGCAACAGATAGTTCCTTCTTGTGAAATTTATGAAGACAAGGCCAGGGCTATGACCTTCGCTAGCCAGGAGATACCACTAAGTTGGCCTGAACAGGTCCTGCATGGATCACGGCCTTGTCATTTGGCTTGAATAAGGTGATGCTGTGGTAGGCATTGCCTTGCAGTGTCGTCTATTAGCAGTGCACAGCTGGGAATGAGCCCCATGAGGGCTGTGTTCTCACGTGTTTATCATCTGCGATGATCAGCTCTTGTCTTGGATTCCTGGTGAGCATCCATACTCAGCAAGTTTGGCTGGCATACCATTCATTGCATTAGATAATTGACCATCTCTGGGCCTGAATATAGAGGTGGACATCTAGTTTAAGGTTGGAGAAGCACCACCTTACTAATATGTTAGGCGCAGGCTATTCTAATTCACAGGAAAGATTGAGAGCCATGCAAGATACACTTAAAGTGTCTAAGTTTTAAAGTTAGACAGCATTCTATAGTGGTGTGGTGGAGACCTCAGGAAAAGATGGAGAGAAGATGAGACCTAGGGTTAAAACAGGGAAATGAGTGTCCCACAGTGTAAAGAAGTATTTAGCTAAGAGCCACTGAAGGGCCTTGTGGTGCTTTACACTAGAATAACCATAGATACTTGGATGGTAAGTGGGGAGCTGGAAAGTAGAAGATTTTTAGTTGTTGTAGTTGGTTTTGGTTTTGTTGTTGTTTACTCTTTGCTCTTTATCCTTTATTCTTTGAGGACCAGTCAACCAGTACCTAAATAAATACACAGAGGCTTATTCTTTCTTAGCAATGCTCAACCTTAGCTTGGCTTGTTTATAGCCAGCTTTTCTTGACTTAAATTATCTCATCTATCTTTTGCCTCTGGGCCTTTACCTTTATATTTATCTTTATATACTTCTTATTCCATGGCTTTCTGTGTACCTGTGTGTTGGGTCCTGATGTCCTCTTCTACTTCTCCTTTTTCTTGGACCCTAATCTTTTTTTCTCTTTTTATTTATTCTCTCTGCCTGGCAGTCATATTTATCCTTCTTCTGCCTAGCTATTGGCCATTCTGCTCTTTATTAGACCAATCAGATGTTTTAGGCAAAGTAGCAGAGCTTTACAGAGTTAAACAAATGTAACATAAAAGAATGCAACATATCTTTGCATCATTAAAACAAATGTTCCACAGCATACACAAATGTAACACACCTTCAACTAACATTCCACAACAAATGTTAATAATCTTTTGAATTTTTTGCCTGTGTATATGATATGTGAAGCTACAAAAGTGTGTGTGTCTGTGTTGGTGCAAAGATGACATTAAGTATCCTCCTGAATGTCTGTTTACTTTATATTTTGAGGTAGGATTTCTTGCTTAAACCCAGAACTTGCAAATTCCACTAGACTAGCCAGCTAATTTGTTCCAATTTTCCCTTGTCTTTACACCCTACATGAGTGCTGGAGATCTGAAATTCTTCTCTTAGGTATTAAGACCTCCTTGGAATGCCTATGTTAGGACCACACAACTGAGGTTCACATCTCTGCCTCAAAGTGTAAATCACCAAGCCCAGGTCTCCTGTCCTTTCTGAATTCTAGTTGACTCTTCTGTAAAGTTATACTGATGATGTTTGTTTTGTATGACTTCTGATGAAGATGAAGTAGCACTTAGAAAGTACAGCCAAGTGGCACATAAACATGGGCTTTTAAAGAATGTAGTGAAGTTTTGTTTTATCTTAAATGTGTTGACCTGTGACCTCCTTTCTGAGTTAGTACTTTAAGATAACCCAGTCATTTTCACAGATTTAAGAGAGTCTATAATCTGCCTATAATGAAATAAGTCAAACATTTTGTGTTTAGGTTGGTAGACCATAAGAGTTTTTATCTGTGAGTATGAATGTGTATTTATACTTGCACACACATACATGCACATACTTGCATACACACATAAGATACATGCATGCATTCCAAGTTTTCTCAACAATATTTTGTAGTCCTTATCTATAGGAAACAATAATAAGGAAGCAGAAAGTTAGCTCAGTGGGTAAAGATACTTACTACACAAGCCTGAGTTCAATCCCCAGAATATGCATAATGATGGAAAGGGAGAAAAGACTCCACATAGTTGTTTTCTGATCTCTACTCACTGTTTGTAGCACCCCCTGCTGTGTACACACATATGCAATAATAATAAATTAATTTTTAAAAAGGAAGCAATAATGAAGACTATCATTTGCATGATAAATCAAAATGTGAAGCTGAGACTAAACACCATCTTTTTCAAGAAGTAAATCAACACTGCATAACACCATCATGATCAAAAATTCAGATAAGCACTCTACCTACCAAAATAAAAAATGTTTCAACTGCAGAGATGCCCTGTGAAGAGATTTCATGGATTTTTTGATGGGTAAATGGTTCTGGACTATATAATAATTGGAAATCATTCATTGGAATAATGGAAAATGTTATTTCTGACACCTGTTTTAGAAATGGCAATTGAACACTTTGATGTTTCACTGCACCCACTTGTTTTTCTTCTCAGTGACTCCAACCATCATCCAAGTTAAGATCAAGGTCTGCATGGGTGCTAGATTTGTGCTCCACCGAGCCATCCCTTGGGTTACAGTTGGGAAGTACGTGAGCTTATGTCTCAGTAAATTTTACAGAAGAATAGCCACAGAATTGAAATAAGTTAGAGTCGGTTCTGCAGGTCCATCAGCTGGCACATACTTCCACCTCACTGACAGCAGAACCCATGCTATCCCCATCTTCCTGCCACTTGGGGGTCTGGCTAGATAGCTCAGGTCCAGAACAGTGTCCTAAGCTAACACCTTCTAGCCTACTTGTTTTCATGGTGTTTTGGTGAGGTTGTCAAAGCCTCTGGTACAGCTGTCTGATTGTTACACAGCATAACCAATAAGTAAATAAACCAGAATGAGTATGTAAATATGCATGTATTTACCAGAAGTAAGTAGGTAACACCAAACCAACATGGCTTGAGTGTGTCCACTATTTTGAGATGTATGACCTTGGACAGGTGTCCAGATAGCTACAATCCTCCCTTCACGGCCTTGTGGATAGCTGTGTTCTTCCCCCTTAAATGAGGTTCAAAGCCTGGATAAAGCTTCTCCCCAGTTATGAACTTAATTGACATCAGTGACTGTTGAATTTGTGAGGACCACAGGGAATACAGTCTATGTCAAAGGAATAATCTAAAGCATGAATTACAAATTTTTGAGTGCTTCAAGTAACAAGTGATATAAATTGAGGAATGCACTTTATAAAGGTGAGCATCCCATTCAATCTTGTTCTGAATCCTGGTGCTCATCAAGGGTCCATGGGACAGAGAATGTTACAGAGAGAAGCACCTGCTGCCATTCTTCTGCCCTCAACCCATTCCTCCAGCTGCACCCTCTTAGGAGGCTGGGATTAAGCAGATAATAGACAAGAGCAGATGCTTATCCCTGTAGAACAAACCACCATGGGATACTAAGTGTTTTTATCTTTGTGCATCCCCAGCACCCAGCAAAAGATCTCAGAAACATTTTTGTTGAATTTTGGAGCTGCAGGCCCTCAGGACCAAATGCTCAAATAATATTTGTAAATCTACTCAGTATTTCTCCATAGTGTTCTTAGCATCATTATTGTTGGAAGGAAATTCATTAAAACATCAACCACAAGATATATGGCCTCCATAAAGGTCCATTTTGGAGAGTGATGGTGCTGATTACCATAGGAAAGGCCTGGGGAATCTCTGTACCAAAATTCCAGTTTAGCTATAGTCAGCCCAGTGTTCTCAGCCTTTACACATCTTCCCAATATTCTTCTTAATATCTCCTGCATATTGGAAACCATTCATCAGTGGCATACTGATTGCTGTGGGTCTACAATCATAAATCTTTGTGCATCTCTGCAATAAGTAGATCTCTGTGATGACTAGAATTTTTTTCAAGTCCAGGTAAAATACCTCACACATTCTCGGCTGCAAAATAAATGTTTATTTATTTAGTTAAATGTTTCTCCCTGAACTTTGTTGTTAGCAGAGATCTAATGTCTTGCAGATTTTTTTGCACAGGAAAGGCTTTTCAATGATAACTTTGTTGCCTTAAGTTCCATGAGCAATTATAAGTGACGGGAGGGGGCCACTGGACAGCCCCCAGAGGCACTTAAGATTTTATTAGCCATCTTGTCAGATAGTCAGAAAAGTGGTGAAAGTATATCTGGGATGTCTTTCCTCAACACCGTCATTGTCAAGCAGCCACTCCAAGCCAATGTTCTGTATTTCTGTGATTGCCACAGTAGCCAGTTTGACTTGTCTGCCTGTAACGTAGATGCTAGAGTGGTGCTGACTGAACATGGGTTTGAGGTTGGTTTGGATTGGGTATGGTGTCTTTAATGCAAAGTCCCTGAGTTAAAATCTTCTGACTCATGGCATCAAGAGATGCTATGGATACCAAAGAGACAGGGCCTTACAGGAAGTCCTGATGTCACTGGGGATGTGCCCATCCCACAAGGGATTGTGAGACTGTACCCATCTCCCTCTCTCTCCTCCAGTTTAATATGTGAACCACATGTTACAACATTTTCTCATTATGATGTGCTACCATCTACCACCCTCTTCTAAGGCCAAACCTTTGAGATCTCCTCAGATTGAGCTTGAAACTGCCACAACTAAGTTAAGTGAATGTTTGTTTGCCTCATAAGTGGCCTACATCAGATACTTTGCTTTAGTGATGAATTTGATTGATACATCCCTGTTCTTATCAGCCTATAATTGAGGTTCATCATGAGCACAGTATCTGCCATCCTCTAATGCACCCTCATTCTTGTTCTTCTAGAATGTTCTAGGCATGGTCTCTCTGGTAGCATCACATTTTCTTCCCTTTCTGCCTTTCTTCCAGAGACACCTTCCTTGTATGTTCAATTAGTTTATTTCCTCGCTCACTTCTGCTGCCTATCATATGCCACTGTATCAGACAGGCTTTCCTGAGCCTCCATGTAAATGAACCTTCTTCTTCCCAGCCCTTCTGCAGCAGCTGTTTGCTAACTTCTTCCCAGTGTTTTATTAACACCTTGAGTGTTGGCTGTGTGGTATGTCAAGTCAGTCATTGTTTAACTGTCTGTCTCCTTCTATCACGAGAGTACCAGCTGTTTGGGACGTGAGACAGCTTTGCTCTCAGTGGAGTCTCAGACTCTATTATTTGATGTGCTGGCTGAGCTCTGGGGCTGATTGTTGATCAGAGGGTTGGTCATCATCTATAGACGCTGATGTGACCATGGTCTGTTATAAGCAAGCAATTGTAAATATCATGAAATTTCTCAGTTCACTGTGTTATCTAGAACATCTCAGCCTGGCATCTTACCCCAGACTCAAAGGGGAAGCCTGTTATAGCTGAGGTGAGATTGCTCAGTACTGTGATAAGGACTGAAGCCTTGGGTTGGAGTGGAGGGATGTAGCAGAGAGCCTACAGGAAGAAGAGAAAGGAATAGGAGGCCAGCTAAGATCAAGAGCTTTCATAGTTAGATCTGAAGGACATGCAGAGGTGCTGTCTGTAAAAGGCACTATAGAGAGAAAGATTGTGCTTGCATCCTGGACCTGCCCATGTAATTCTGTAGCACTGAACAAGCCATGAAGCCTCTCTGGACCCCACCCAGTTCCTTACTTTGTCAAATGACAGTAGAACAATGCTGTCCTAACAGGTTACAGGAAGCTGTCAGGAATTCAGATGATTGCTGTATATAAAAATATGTACTTACATTGGTAGTACACATTTACCAAAAACAGATGGTTTCTATGGCTTGAGTGGTGTGTGTGTGTGTGTGTGTGTGTGTGTGTGTGTGTGTGTGTGTGTGTGTGTTATGGCAAAAATAGCTGACAGTAACAACTTTATGGGATGAGAGGGATATTTGGGCTTATGATCCGACAGAGTTTCAGCCCATCAATGTGGGGAGGCAGGAAGTCATATCTCAGTTCATGTATGTAGAAATGTATGGGAGACTCTTCATAGCCTGGTAAAACAGGAAAACAGACAGAGGAGTAGGAACCAAGGGTCAGGCAGAACCCCCACAGGCACCTAGTAGTCATTCACACTCTCCATCTAAGCCCCGCCTCCTAAAGTCTAGTCTTCCAAAATGACTCCACCAGCTGCTCACCATGTACTCAAACTGGAGTTTCATGGCGTGTTTCAGATTTCAGCTATACTGTCCCCTTGCCTGGTCAGTTCTACTCTTCATCTTCTTTATACCAATGCAGCTCTGCCATGTTATAGAGGATGAGA
Source organism: Sigmodon hispidus (assembly GCA_004025045.1). NCBI lineage: Eukaryota > Metazoa > Chordata > Mammalia > Rodentia > Cricetidae > Sigmodon > Sigmodon hispidus. Next base: position 21,231 of record PVIH01004499.1, read on the forward strand.
CTAAGGAGCTTATTGTCTGAGTCAGCCCAAAGCTTTCACATAATCTCGTTTGTCCAAATGTTTTTTTATTGTTGTTTTCCCCTTCTCTAGGGAAAATAAGAAGCCAGACAGGCTAGTCACTAGGTCTCTGCAGTTCACTGAGCTGCTGTGGACAGGTGACCACTTGCTGGCTCTTTTTTAACATGGCGGAGTCTAAGCCAAATACCTTGCCAGAAACTTGAAGCAAAGGTAGAATAAAGCAAGAGCTGGAAGGTAAACCAGGTCTCTTGGGAGGGTTACTAGACCAAGAATGGTATGCTTTAAATTACAGTCATAATTTATTGCTATTATGAGCACTGAACTATGCTTGCCCTGGGCTCTGTAAACATGGGAAATTAGCCAGGCCTGGTAGCAGCAGTGTGCCAATAGCTAAGAAAGGGGCCTCAGGGCTAGAGAGCAATGTGGGAAAGCAGACCTACCCCTGCCTTCTGCCACAGAAAACCTACCTTGTCCTCTCCAGTGTGTGCTCACTAAGATGCTTCCCTCCAGAAACCACATTAATTCAAATTGTTAAGTTTCTAGTGGGTCAGGCTATGTTAAGGAGGCAGAAATGAAAATGGGGATTTTCAGGGCACTGCTACTTCATGGAGGAAAAGAACGGGGGGGGGGGGCAGGGGAGGGGTCTGTCACCAGGAAATCTGGGAATCCAGCAACATTAGTTGATGAGTGGAAGAATAATAGAAAGATGGAAGGACTGGCCCAGAGCTGATGTAGAGAAAGGCAATCTGGCTATGAAGACTGGGTTCCCCTAATAGGGGAAGTTCTGGTGTTCCATTTTAAGTCTTCCCCTGAGTCTGGTGCCGTCTAGCATGGTTCCATGTCTAAGCAGATATAGCAGATGGAAGGCTTGGGCAGAGACAGTCCAAGTCTATCTACATAGCAGAAGAATGCATTGGATGGGCTTCAATAATTATGTGGTATTGTATATGCCTCTGGAATGAGGTATGTGGAACTGGCTGGCCAGAAAAGAAATAGAAGTATGAATCTTGCTTTGGAAGGTAAGGGAGGTATTGATCCTTTGAGAGTCAGTTACATTTCCCTTCTCAAATTCAAGGTTAGAAGAAGAAAGTGAAAGAAGTAATGATGACCTGGAGTCCAGGATGTAGGCAAGGGGCCCTCATACGAACTCCTCATGGATGTGGGTGCTGAGAGGACAAATACTGGTCGGATACACATGGGTCATCTTGGGCGCTCAAGAGAAGAAAGGGGAGGCAAACCGTCAGTGTGTTCTCTTGGTGGGGGACACCCCACAGACAGATGGGAGAAGGTGGATAGGTTCTTATCCAACAGGAAATGTACACAAAGGTGAGGAGGATTGTGGCGAGCCGCTTCTGGCCTGCAGAACGATGAGTCACCACATGCACGATTCTTCTCGGATCACACTTTATTGGAGTACAGCTCAGTTGTGAAATGGTGGAAAGAAGACCTCGAGCCTGAGATTCAGCCTGCTTATATAGGGAAGCCTGGCACGTGGTTGGTGCCCATCACAATGCCTCATTAACATATATCTGGTGATTGGTTCAAAGTAGTACTCATTAGCATGTGGCTGGTGATTGGCCCAAAATAATGGCTCATTAACATATTTGGGGATCGCATTGGATAGGTCCTTTCTCAATGCCTAATTAGCATCAGCACATCGGATTGGTCACTACTCGATGCCTAATTAGCATAAGCGGCAATAGAATGTTCCGGCAAGTTGTGCAAAGGCAAACCGCGCCCTACAGAGGATGGGCACACATGAACCTGATGGCATAGGCAGGGAGACTTCCAGCAAAGAGATGTCTGGATTTAGGAAAGAGAACTTCCAAAGGAATGAAGCACATGATGAGCCCTGGAGAGAGTCAGATTGGAGATGCAGGGCTAGAGACGTACACAGAAACAGTGTGGGACAGGTGGTGAGTGGGTTGGGACTGGGCTGCGCCGAGGGGCAGAGAGACTGAAGGAGATAAACATGGAGCCAGAGGCAGGAGTCAGACATTGGTTGGAGTTGAGTTTTAACTGCTTTGCTAGTAAGTAACTTTGTGTCCTTGGCTAAGTCACCTGGAGGTCCCAAATGAGGGCTTGATGCCATCATTTTTCATCCACTGTCTGTGTAACATCTTAGTGACCCAGCAGGGATCTTGGTGGTCACTTGCAGTACTGACCTGGGCTATATCTGCCTCAACTTGTCATACCCCAGCCTGGTATCTTCTAGAATGCAGTGTCTCCTCATCCCCTCTTCAGCCTGGTCCATGCACATGCCCCAAGGTGCTTTCTCTCAGCAGCAGTAGCTGGAGGTGGCCATCATCCTATGTCACAACTACTTCCCTTCTGTAGGAAATGCCAGCTCTAAATTTCCCAGCTGGGGTTAATTTACTCCCCTTAAAGCTTACATGGGTAAGCTGGAGACATGGAACAGGAAGAGAACCTCTGTGGCTCAGGCCACCAGGAAGGGTCCTACAGGGTCACCTATGGGCTTCAAGGACACGGGGGTCAGATCTCACTAAGCTTGCAAACAGGTCATCTTTTTTTTTTTTTTTTTTTTAAAACAACTTTATTTTATTTATTTATTTGCCTGAAACTGGAACTACAGACAGTTGTTAGCTGCCGTGTGGGTGCTGGGAATTGAACCCGGGTCCTCTGGAAGAGCAGACGGTGCTCTTAACCACTGAGCCATCTCTCCAGCCCCCGCAAACAGGTCATCTTACCACTTACCTGTCAGATACAGTGTAGATCTGGGAACTGAAGTTAGAGCGGCATGATTGCAGCCTGGGATGCTATTGCTCTTCTCTCCTTCATTGATGCTAGACCCAGAATAAGCCACCAGTAAGGCCCGCCCCCAGGACAGGAGACTATTTTTAGAAAGCTCTACCTGAACTTAGCTGCCACTGTGAACTGTGTATCTTAATGGGGAACATGTGCGTCATTAACAAGACAGGTGTGAGCACCCAAGGAAGATGCTTTTGCTTCTTACAGTGGTGTGTGTGAGCTGGAAGCTGATGCCCCAGCTCAGCAAGGAGGGCATTACTTACCACATGTCATTTGTGCAGTAGAAGTGGAGCCTATGGGAGTGAGAATTTGCATGTTCTGAGGTCAGACCATAACCTAGAATTGTCTGTGTCAGAGTCCAGACCCCTGGCAGCCCTAACAAACTAGGATCTGCCACCAGGCTCAGCAAAGCCAGTTCAAACTGATAATGAAAAGCAGAAAAAGGAAACTTACTCATTGAGGCCACCTTAATGAGTGGGAGGCTTAAAGATGTTTAAGGAACCCACACTCTAATCTATTGTCAGGATCTGACCTGAGGCTTGAGTTTAAATGGAAGGCAAGGGATATGTGGAGCTATGCACTTGCACTCAGTCTGGTCAGTCTCAGCATCGTCATGTGGGCTCAAGTCTCTCCTAAAAGGTGGCCCCACAGATTGTCAGAACTGTGTAGAATCTCTTCCAGGAGACAAATCCCATCACTGTTACTTCAGTGGTCCCCTCTCCAAGCATGTGACTAGCAGGGAATTTCAGTTTCCCGGAGACCGTTGTTTCAATGCTCTGAGAGCCACAAAGAGGAACTACGTGTCTGTTTAGAACATTTTCATCCTGCATAAAACTTTATTTGGCAGAAACACTAAACTTCTGCATCTAGCCTGGCTGGTGCCTATGACTCCTACCCTGAGAAGGTGATAAACTCCACCACAGACTTTAGAATTATCTCCAATAGAAAAGGAATTGGTTGTTATTTTCCTTGACTTATTTTGGCAGTGAAGACTTATTGACTCTTGTGTTGCGTTGTCTTACTGGTGCCTGAAGTGAGGGGCATGACTGGCCAGCTAGGGGTAGCCTAGCCTCATGCATCACTTTGTTCTCCCTACAGAGAGGAGGCCTGCTGGTATCCAGACCAGTGAGGGCTATATTCTGTCACACTGTTTTAGACTAGTCACATGGTTGTTATTCTGCTACTGAATGGTGACAGGAATGGTGATATGTGTTCTGTACATGCAGACACGCTACCCAGAGCCAACTGGAGTGACTAGGTCTGAATGCCTCTCTCTAGTCCCTCCACCTTTGGGACCACACAACTATACTTGGTCAGCACTTGGTATTTAAGGCATCTCCAAGCACACATGTTACCACAAATATATATTGAGACAAACAATAATACACCTAAAGTAAATATAAATATGTTTTAAAATTAAGATAATTTAAATTTATCTCATAGTAATAAATGCTTGGGTTAAAGCAAAAATAGTGATCAAGGCTACAGATTAGAAAAGAAAGAATTGCTTTCTTTAACAATAAGAGATGGATAAAATATCTCACTGGAGCAGCAACAGTTGAATAGAGAATTGGATTAAGTAGAGTGACCCCAGGAAGTTTCAGGGCAACCCACAAGCACAGAGACCTTCTCATTTACTCATACGCTGTTTATCTATTCTCTCATCCACCCATTTGTGTGATCTATGCATCCTGTCAGACCTGTCTGCTTATGTATCCCACTCACATCGGTCTATTCACCTACCCATACATGCATCCTTTCACTCATCCATGTATCATTCTTTTCACCCATAGACCAACCCCTCTATTATCTCATCTGTCCATATACCCATCTTCCAACCCACTCACACAGCCCAAGCAACCTCCACCTCCCTGGCAGCATGCCCTCATGTTACACAGGAGAATTATTGTCACATCCTCAGAGCCACTTGGTGGATGTATTTTTTTTTCTTTTGATTTTTTTTTAACTTATAAGGAATATTTGTTTTCTGCTATGTTATTTTAGTCTTTTGTACTTTTAAGAGTAGTTTTTAATTAGCAAATTATTGTTTTTAAATTGATGAAGTACTTCGGATACCAGCTCTAAGGTAAACCTTCTCATTTGAAGGTTGTAGATGATCAGTTATGGGGTTCTTCTGAGGAGTGTAGCGGGGTGATCACTAGAGTGCTCACCAGATGCTAACTTGCCAGCAGCAGCACCATTACTATGGATATAAAGGTTGGAGCCACCCGAGGTTTAAAGCCACCCTAAACACTACAGCAGGTACTTCACATGATTGCTTTCTAATTCTGCAAGGAGGGGTCTACTGTATTCTACCTGTTAGGAAAATGAGACTCTGGAGTCTGAAGAAGAGGAAACTATCAGTTTCTTCTTCCCCTACTCTGTCTGTATCCAAGTTCTGTGGTGGTATAGTATTCATCTAGGATGGCTGGGGACTGTCTTTGCAGTCAGCAGAAGCAAAAAGATGTTTTGTGTACCATCCTGTGCGTGAACAGCTGCTGTCTACCTTGTAGATGGCTTGTGATTCATCACAGTGAAGGCTAATGGCTCCCAGGGGCTCACTGGCAGCAAGAGCACTGTAGGAGGGCTACAGAGGTTTGCAAGTTACTCAACAGATTTTATGAACTGCTAATTACCCCATAAAGACATTTTATTGAGCTAGGGTGATCCATGATTGGCACTAGCTGTTTACATATCCCACTGCCTTCTTCGTCTGTTCTGCATATATCACTGTTTCCCTGACAGCTCTGCTCAGTGTGCAACAGAGGGCCTTGATGCATTATTTCATCCTGCAGATGTCCAAGCCTGTATCTCCTATGCGTGACCACCAGACAGAAGCATGGGACAATCCAGGGTCCAGCACCAGTCATTGAGTGTAGGTACAAGATAAGCCAAAATCCCTCCAAGAGTGAGAGTTTTGGCATGGAATTCTAGATCTACACTCAATGGCTCTCTAGGGAACTGTCCTCAAGAGAGCTGGCAAGATAACTGCAGCTGAGTTCCTCTCCAAATCTGGTTAATTTCAGAGGTCTAGTAACAGATACAACCCCTGGGTCGCTCATCTGCTGAATGAAGGAAAAGAGAAGGCCAGTAAGTGTTTGTCATGACCATGCCCATACACACTGTCCTCCAAAAGTACTCATAGCAGCATATAAAATAACCAATAAGTGAAAAGATTGTAAGTATCATAAATGGTGAATGAATGAAGCCAAAACCATCATGTCTGAAAAACTATGAAGCCATGTAAGCGGGCATAAAATACAAGTACATCTTGGCTCTCCTATATTGATTTCATAATAATTGACAGTGTAGTTGTAGTTGCCACAAGCAGGATGTTGAGGAAAGGGAAAATAGCCAGTGGGTACTAAGTTATAGTTAGGGTAAGAAATTCTATAGATCATAGGTAATAAGTGTGATAACAGGCTACATAGTGCAAGAAGGTACTAGAATGGAGGTTAAAGAAGGGTAACTGCTAGAGGAAATAGAGTGGCTAAGCATGGTTTAAACATCATATGGTGCGTGAGTATGTGAGTGCGTGTGTGTGTGTGTGTGTGTGTGTGTGTGTGTGTGTGTGTGTGATAATACTACTTGGTTTTTCATAAAAACATGTTGAAGTCACAAGAAATAGCATGAGACATGCACAGAGGAGGTAGCCACAATCATCATGGTTCTTAAGTAGCAGGCATGACGCAGAGGCCAGGAGCATCTTACCAAGTGTGTGCTTCTGCAACATGGCTTTAAGTTCCAGTTTCTGTGGGGTACACATGTGAGCAAGAAAGGCTCCCCTGCTGTTTGTGACAGTATGTGTGTTTCAGAACTCACACCAGCTTCCCTGACACATGTTCCTCTCAAAATCTACAAAACCACATGGTTCAAGATTTTCTCTAGTATCTCTGTGTTGAACATGAGTGTTGGGCAGAAGACCTGCTTTGCTGACCTGTTGCAGTTTGTTCTGAACTTCAAGCACTGAGCAAGATAGGAAGAGCAGATTGCCATAGGAAGGTTCAAGAATGGCTAGATGTCTCCTGATGACATCATTGATTCCCTTAAAGTGACCAGGCAAAAAGTACCTACATCCTTACCAGAACTCAGGTCTGCAAAACCCACAGGTACTCTCATGAAACCTAGATGCTGATGTGTGTCCTGATACCCTGCTGGCCCCAGACACAAAGGACATGTATTCACACACACACACACACACACACACACACACACACACACACACACACACACACAGAGCAGGAGCATTCATTCAGTAAATATACAGTGACAGCTGGCAGTACCAGAGAATGTTCTGTACACGGGAGACACATTTTTAATAAAATGGAGAAAAAGGAACCAAGAAATAACAGTCACTCTAGCCAAGAAGGAAAACTACTGGGCTATTAACTCAGTGTAATAGTCCAGCAACATCAAGAGACATTGGTTTTTCCCTAAGCTGGGGGGCGGGAGATTGAGTTTCCCAGTGAAACCATGAAATCCCCTGCTTCTCCTGTCCTTAGGGAAGGTCCTGCAGTTAGTACTTTCTCATACCTTCTGAAGCCAAGTAGCAAAAACCAGAAGTTTAGCATTCCCACGAATTTCATGAACTCTGGGAATTTTGTTTTTAGCTGGTACATCAACCTAGAGGTCTTAAGCATCTTTTTTTAAAGGTGTGTGTGTGTGTGTGTGTATGTGTGTGTGTGTGTGTGTGATAAAAAGCCTGAAACCATGGTCCAGCCACTCACCACTCCCATGCTGCCAGTTGATTAGAAAAAATATTCTTGTTTCCTCCTGGCCCCAGAGGGCACACATTTAAGTAAAAACTTTAATTAAATTGCATCCTGGTGCCAAGTAATCTCCTAAACAAGTGGCAGGAGGGGGATGCAGTCTTCTGGGAAAGCTCTGCTTAAGGCAGGAGAGGATTTTTCCCAAGGAAAACATTTATTTGAAAACTATAGCCTATCACAGTTCTGTGCCAGGTCTGGCACTCTGAGGGAAAGAAAAGAAACCTGTTCGCTTCTAGTGGATGCCAAATTTAGGATCTGTTACTGGTGGTGTGGGAAGGGCCCCCAGGGATGGTTCATGTCCTCCCACAAGTCAGACCCTTGCTCTGGAGATTAAAGACTTTTGCATTGAACCAAGGCAGGGCTAGTTCCCGGGCCTGGAGGATGGGAGTCTATAAGCGTCACTTGTACCCTTTCCCTACCAAAGCGTTATCACTACTTGGGCACAGGCCTCAGGCATGATTAGTTTTCAGATCTGCCTATAGGTTCTTATAAAAGAACATATACTCCCTGTCTGAAAATTTGAAGACTTAAAGAAAACAAGGATAGTCCATTTGCTCACAATGATAGGATAAAATACATTTTTGTCTGTATGCCACCATCCCCCTGAAAACACACGTAGGCATTTGAGTTAAGCTGACCCCGTGTAAATGAGAATTTTTAAGCATTTTGTTCAAAGCAAAAGTGAGTGAACTCTGGCCCAAGGAGCTGGGAGGGAGTCCCTTGGAGCTGAGGTGCGTGCACTTCTCTTCATGTATTTTAATAGAATTCTTCTATTTCCTGTGACAAAAGCTAACAGACATATAATTCAATCAGTCACCTTCTTGGCTCAGGTGAGAGATCTGTGAACCTCAAAAGACCATAGGTCCCATGCCTCAGAACAGCTAAGAATTGCAGCCTGCCTGCCTGGCTATTATGCCATTATGACCCTAATAAAATATTCTCGGCTATGTTTTTGTAACCATCAGTAACAAAGTTCTCAGAGGAATTGGGTATTTGCCTTGAACAAAGTCCCTGCCTAGGCCCCCACCAGCACAGTGCAGTTTTCCCTTAATGATATTCTTTTGAATAATTGATGCTTTCCTCCTGTTGATTCTTTCTGTGTATTTTATTTCACAGAATGCCCCAAAGGGTTAGTTGGCTTTCAAAAGCTATATGTTGGAAAGAGGAGGGGGAGGGAGAGAACGGGAAAGGGAGATTCTTCTGTAGATTTCTTACTCTGCAGGAGTGGACAGTTTTTACTTTCTAAGGAACTAGTGGTACAGGCTATGAGGGAGAGCAATGGCTCTGGGGGACAGTGCCTCAGGCCAGAATCCCAGTCAGTGACAGCCCCCAGTATCAACTAACCTGACTTAACCTGTGCCCTAAATGGAGTGCACCTGGGTAGTGATTTGAACTCTTTTAGAACCAAATAGAGTCCTCGTCCTTAGGGCTTGCCATTTCTTAGACCTTTGATTTACAGATTTGGAAACGGAGGCTCTGAAAGTTTTACCTATATAGTCACAGCTACCACAGCAGGATCCTGGGACTCACATCCTCTGAAATGCAAACATCAACCTTGGTACCTGCAATGCTTACGTGCAAAGGATGGGACACTTGCAATGTGTTCATAGGTTCTATGAAAACTATAAACTCTGTGGACTCAGTACTCAGGGGCTTGAAAACAGATGTCCCAAAACCAGTGGTACTGCACTGTCTTAGATAGAGTTACTACCACTGTGATGAACAAGCATCATGACCAAAAGCAACTTGGTTGCTTCCATATCACAGTTCATCATCAAAGGAAGTCAGGACAGGAACAAGCAGGACTAGAACCCCGAGGCAGGAGCTGATGTAGAGGCCATGGCTGCCTACTGGCTTGCTCCTCATGGCTTCCTTAGCTTGCTCTCTTGCAGCATCCAGGTATTTGGTCACCTTGCAGCTTAAGGGTGACACCACACACAATGGCCTGCAGGATGAGGAGAAAAACACTTCTTTCTGTAATGGAAGCGAGAGTCTTTGTTGTCTCTAGGACATGGGCTCTGGCCCTCCAGCATCCCAGGCCTCCTCTCCCACCTCCCGGTTTCTCTGTCCCTACATCTCCCATTTTGATTGTACTTTACAGTTGCGTCTCCAGGGCCAGGTCCTGTTTCGAAACAAATGCCTAAGCTTTCTATCGACAAACAAATCAATAGTCTCCAGTCCTAAAGAGGCAATGTTTTTTCCATTGAGATTCCCTCCTCTCAGATAACTCTAATATGTTTAAAGCTGACATAAAACGAGCCAGCACACAGTCTTGGAAACAGAGAGGCTTGCATCAGTTGAAACAGCTACTCGTGCAGTGTGGAGTCTGAGTAGGGTCACACTGCTGGAGGGAGGGAGGGAGGGAGGGAGGGAGGGATGGAGGGTGGGAGGGAGGGAGGAGAGGAGGCCATTTATCAGGAATGTCCTAGCAGTTAAAGACAACTTCCGTGTGTATTCTGGATGCTCCCTGTGCTTTATTTAGAGGGACCAGGGTTCCAGAGGAAAACCAAGGGAAAGGAGGAGAGAAGGGATTCGGGATGCGGAGCCTTGAATGAGGAAAAATTGAAGAAGCTGAACACCAGGAGGGTTTCCCCCAATGATGACTCAGTGGAGAAATAATAGCAGTATAAAGAGAATTTGAAAAGCACACTGGGAAAGAAGGAATGTTAATTATGCTAACCTTTTAGGAGTTGTTCGGTGCTCAGCAGGACAGGAGTCTGTTTTGTTTGGCTGAAGCCACCCATCTGACAGTAACACTCCTTCTAAGTCTAAATTAAGGGTCGAGTGGCTGCTAGGCTGTTCTGTTCATGAGTCCTCCAGCTCCTGGAAGTGGGACATGACTCTTTGGAATCTGGTTGTTCACTACATTGAGGTATGAGCTATCTGAGATCAGGATCTGTGTCTCCCTGCTTGTCCTCAGTCCTGGGCATGTGGCAGGGACTGTGTCTTTGCAGTAATCAAGTCTAAGCTCTTCCTAGTAGTACAGTGCTAGTTGAGTGGGTATGTGAGCCTTTTGTGAGCCCCCACTGATCATTTGTAAACAGGATGTCTGCTGTGACCACTCAGAGGACTGGAATGAGGACACAGTGGCATCACTGGCCATTGTAGTTAGTAACCATGATGTTACACAGTATGTCCAAATCTTGAGCCACTAGTCCATGTGGTTTCGATTTTGTGTCCAAAGGTCCCCACAGGAGTGATATCTGACCTACTTTAGATGCCAAGGTAAAGAGGTCCCTAAGGGCTAGGCTGGTGTTAAACTGTGTTCCATGTTGTCTCCAACCAGGGGCCATACTGTAGTCAGGTTTATATAAGAGAGAGAATGAAGAAATAGTGAGGACCAGACACGAAGAAGGGAACAATTTTCCAGGAGCAGCATGCTTTCTTTCATGCAGAACCTCAGTGTTATCAGAGTCTGTTCGTGTTGAAGCCTGAACCTGGTGGTCTCAAAAGAGCTAAGGTCATCTGCCATGCTCAGCAGACCAACTGAAGAGATAAGTAATAACAAAAATGCAAAGAACAATATTAACTCAATATGCTCACGTGGAGAAAGGAGAAAACAGTTCCAGTGATCTCTGTCCTTAAGACCATATTTGGGATGCTGACATGGCGGTTAGTTTTAAGAAGAGTAATTGCATACCTATGCAATTCTGGTCAAGCAATGGTCCCATCCACTTTTGACACTTCATTGTTCCAGACTCCCCTTCAAGGTGGTCATCAGAAATGTGTGACAGATCTTCCTGATTGCCACCAGGCTTCAACCTTTTCCTTCCCTATCAGGAAACTCCTGGAAAATTCCTGTTTGGAGGTTCTATTGAATTAGTAGTCATAGCTTGAAGGAAGGGTACAAATGCTTTTCCTTATAATACCTATCAGAGGTCCTGCAGTAGGTGTGGGACTCTGCCACAGTGTCCAGGTAGAGGGGACACCATTACCAAAAGTCCCAGCCTGGGATTCCTGCTGCCTGGAGTAAATACCAGAGTACTTAAGGCAAGCTGGTGGTCAGAAATGAGGTAAGAAAGGAAGAATTTGCGATAAGGTCCTGGGATTTCAGGTTTTACTGTAGCTGTAATAGAGATGTATTGGGAGTTTGGGATCATGGAGATACCCTGGGGCCTGGCAAAAAGGCTCTGGTTTTGTCACAGGCACTTGGAGTGGGAAAGAGCTTCCAGCTCTTAGGGATTTCCTGTCAAGCCCACAGGAGATGTAGTGAATGGACAGTTTTGGAAAGTATCCCTGAAGTAATGCTGAAAGATTTAGAGTCTGCTTGGGTTGAGTTATTAAGAGTCAAAGAAGGGGCAGGGGCTCTTATATTTCAGTCTGTATGATTGGCAGCCTGGGATAGGAAATTGGGGGCTGGGGCGGGACAGTGAGAGAAAACACGTTGTGTTTCAATGCCAAGTTTTCAGGTGTTGGAGAAGAAGTCTATTAGTTCACTCAACAGGTGGTGTCAGGGACCAGTCAGAACATGGCAGATAGACCAAAGTGCATGCTAACTCTCATAATCTTATATTTGCAAAGAGCTCGGGGGTTTGTCAAAGACTCTCCTATGTAAGAAGCTGAGACAAAAACCCTTTATAGGTAGGGCCTCTTATATTCTAACTTTTCCTTTTGTGGAACTGGACATTGAACCTAAATCAACTGGTGATAATCACAAGGAGTCAAATTGAAGGATATCTGAGCATGTTTTCCCAGACCTTGGAAGGGTTAAAACTCACACTTCTTTCTTCCTGCTTTTCTTCTCTTTGGAGTCTTCATACCCTTCTATATCTTACCCTACTCCAGATTCCAGGTAACACCTATAATGTGTCCTGAGACCTAAAATAAGGACTCCACTAGGTACATGATTGATTTGATTTGGTGATTCTGGAGAGTTGAAACGTTGCAAATCCAGAGCTGAAATTATCTTGTGCTATATTTAGCTATATCTTATGTCTCCTTAATAGCCACAGATTCAATCTTACATCCTCCTCTCAAGGACACTCGCTCTAGGGTCTTAACTTAGAAAACCACTAGCTTCCACCAAGCCCAAGGCTATGGATATCATCAACTAGCATCTGACATGTTCAGCACTTCCCCCACCTTGCTGTAACCCACTCCTAGAGTGCTCACCAATGGAGTTGTCAGGTGTGTTGACTAATTCACAGCTCTTTTGTTCTATGACTATAAGATGCTCTCATAACTATTTCCTGGTAGATCATATTGTGAGGGCAATCCAAGTCTGTGTTCCTCAGCCATGGTCATCCATATTTTTAGCTCAGAGTAAATTCTCTTATTCCCCTTAGAAAAGGAGCTGTTTCACAGGAGCATCTATCTCTTTATTCTCCCTCTACTTTCTGGCTATGAGTGGGAAATTAATGCCACTCAAGCCTGTACAGCTAGGTGGACATGCAGAATCTCAGAGATTAAACACTGAGAGCCTGATCAAAGAAGAATGGAGCAGGATGGAGGCTGCCCCTGCTGGGGTTAAAGTATGCTGGTTTAGCCACAGCCTCTACCCGATGCCACACACTGTTCTAAAAGCTGAAGATAATGCTGTGAACAAAACAGACCATGTTGATGTTCCCTCCCCTCTCAGATCTCATCATCTTGGGGGAGACAGACAGTAAAGAATAATTCTACACAGAATGGGTGGCCGCTAAATGGCGGTGCTAGGAGACTGCTGAATTCATACATAATGGTGGGTCTCACTTAAACTGGCTTGCACAGGGTGACTGACCCATCCCCAATGCCACCTGCTGAATAAGGTGACACAGGCTTCCAGAGAGTGGCTGACCAGTCACACAGTTACTTGGCAGACAGTGTTCCCGGTAGGTCAGCGTGGTCCAGAGCTGACAGACAGACCGACACTGAGGAACAGAGGAAGGAGGGATGAGGAAGCATGACACAGCGCTTTGGTGACGGTGGGCAGTCTGGGCTTCACACAGGAGCTGGAGCCCTGCAAGGTGCTGAGCAGAAGAGTGACTGGGACCTGAGACCACACCCCCTGGTCCTGATGAGAGGGAATAGAGAGAGGTTCCATGCATGAATCCACAGCGGGATCCTGGGCTTGTGGAGCAGAGGATAGAGTGTTCCCTGTGGGAACAGTGGAGGGATGCTCTTGTTACAAATCTATGAGATTATTACACCTCCACCACCATTCTTCTGTATTCTAAAAGAGATTGGGAAGCAGAAATCGGTAAAGAAAAATTGATTTATTTTCAGTTTGGCCAAATTAGTTCCTTACTGTGCCCATAATGGCCTTAAAATTTCCTACAGTAAAGGTGACTAAGAGGAAGGTGCTGGTCTCTTCTAGTCTCCATTGTCTGGGTTCTCCTTCAGGCTGCCCCTGCTTCCATCAGAGAGGGCACAAGTGACTCTCTTTAGATTCAGAGTAACTTCTCCATCCCTCCTGGATTCCAGCTCCTCCATGCTTGTCAGACTAAGCAACTGGGTAGGTGGGGCTGGGAACACAGGGCTGTCTGAACAGGCTAATTTCCCTCAGTCTCTCTCATGCTCTTTCCTCTTCCTCCCTTCTCTAACCCCTCACCTCTTTCTCCCCCCCCCCCGTGTGTGTGTGTGTGTGTGTGTGTGTGTGTGTGTGTGTGTGTGTGTGTGTGTGAGAGAGAGAGAGAGAGAGAGAGAGAGAGAGAGAGAGAGAGAGAGAGAGAGAGAGAGAGAGAGAGAGAGAGAAACCTTTGCAACCAGCTAGGTTTCAGGAAGCCCAGAGCGATGGTTACCTGGAGCCCACTTCCTTCCTCCTATCAGGTATATGAGAACTAGTTTAAGAAAGCTGAGTGCTTCCTGTACCAGGCTGTTGTTCAGTGACCGAAAGATCCTCTCGGACTTTCCAGAAATGATTCTGATCAAGTGTATTTTCTTTTCTTCTTCTTCTTCTTTTCCCCTCACATAAAATTCTACTTTGCCAAAAGGACAGGAGAGCTTCAGATCCTGAAGGCTGATCTAAGTTTTAGCAGCTGACAGACAACCCGGCTTCCTCCACACCTGGGCAGAGCCCTTCATTAACTAACCCTTTTATCCACCCGCACAGGGAGCTGTTTGCCTCCTTCAAAGCTAAAGTCTATTTTAATTTAAAATTAACTGTAGTGCTGTAGTTACCTCTGCCTGGCCCTATCTGGAAAGTGTGCCACAAACCAATTATACGGACAAGCCCCATCACCCTTCCCCCCCCCCCTGCATTGACAGAAGTGAGCCTCTAAGACTTTGTCTTAAGGCTCCATGGGCCCTGTCTTCTACTGTGCTAAGCAGGCCCTCAAACTCATGGTAAATAAATTTTCTTTTAATGATTGATGAGGATGTGGTCAAATAAAGCTTTAGGTGGGTATGGAGGGAGGAATGTGGCTCAGCGGTAGAGTGCTTTCTAGCAACTGGCAGGGGAAGGCAGGAGAATCCGATGTTCAGAGTCATTCTCAGCTACATATCTGTAAGTTCTAGCTCAGTCTGGGATACATGAGAGCTTATTAAAGGGGTGGGGAGAACGAGAGGGTAGTAATAGGGTGGGGAAAGCCAGCCAGACCACAGGACTGTGCGTTGACCCCTCCTCGATTCATGGTGTAACTGGACAGACCAACAGGACTTGTCATCAGGACCATGTCCTGCTGTTCGTTTAGTGACATATGGGTCCACTTTTAAATGTGGCCATTGGTCCAGTTGTATATCTGTCAGTGAGACACTGGTTTTTAATGGGAATCTGAACTATGGTACCTGGGGATTTTTCAGCAGAAGATGGAATCAGGGGCATACTGTGTTCTAGGCAGTGAGGAGACCATTTAACCTCACGTGTGTGGTAATTTCCTCTAAAGTTATATCTTCCCAACCACCAATTCTGTCTAAAGGTAAATAAAAGGCTATCATGACAGTTAGGGTAGCAACCCACAAAGGAACCAAAGGACCTGTTTCCAACTGTGTTTACCTAAGGAACCGGTAGGACTGAGTATATATCCTGTGTCTTTACCTACAAAATGGAAATAATTACTCTAGTTAGAAAAACTATGTTGATTGTTCTGTGAGCTCCTGTGTGGAAAGGTACTAGGTAAATGAGGTATGACAGTACATGCCTATAATTCCATCATTTAGGAGCTAGAAGAAAGAAAATATCACATTTGAGGCCAGCCTGGGCTACATAGGCAGGCTCCATCAAAAAAAAAAAAAAAAGTTTGATAATCAGCAAGGACTTGGCACTTCACAAGTTCATACCAATGTGAAAGATCATTATTAGTTTTTCTGTATAAACAGAGAAAATTATTTATGGTAGAGCATCTGCTATGGGAAATAGAAAATGGCCATTTAGGGGTCCTGTGTAATCTTGGTACCCGACTTCGTGAACACTAGTGCAAGGACTGCATCTTCATGGCCCCTAATCTTTTCAGGAAAGCCACAAGTTACAGTCTCAGAAGAAAGTTTTCTCTAAAGACCACTAGGCAGTGGTTTGACTATCTCGCGATCCCTTGAATGCCCCTTGGATATTGTCTGGCCATTGAATTGGGGACTTCCTGGTTTCTAGTAGAAGTCTGAATCTGCAGCATAGAAAGACTTTCCAAGAAGAGCTTCGATCAGACATGCACCTTCCTTCCTCAAGTCCCAGTAACCAGAAAGCAGGAGTGGCTAAGGACACGCAACAAAGAAGGAAAAGATTTATGACAATCAGCTTGTCCACAGAGCCTTACTTGCCCTCAGTCTTCTTTCCCACCAAGCCTCATTGCCTCAAACCTCCAGCTGGCTTTGAGCATGTGTTTAACTTGATGTTTTTATAGAAAGTATATAGTCTGGAGGAAGTCCCCATAGATGTCAGTGGCTAGCTTTTGCCTTGAAAAGACCATAGTCTAGAAATAGAACTGAGCCCCCCATGGTGTCATATTCCTGTCACCTTAGAGATCCGGTAGGAAAATCAGGAGGTCAAACTGACTTTGATGACATGAAGCCATACTGAGCTTCAAGTAAAGGTGGAAATGGGTTCATTTCATATGATTCCTGATACAAGTAAACAATCTCTTTCTATTACCCCCTTTAGGCATCTCTAACTAACACAGTTATACTTCCAGTAATCAACAGGTTATTTTCTCAGGACTTCTGCCTTGCATGTTATGTGAGAAACAGTTACCATTGCACTGGGGGAGGAGACACAGATGATGTGTGAAAAATAGTTCCAAGCTCTATGGATTGGAAGCCCTTCTGGGGGAGGGATGCATCTTCAACACAAGAATCAAATGATGCTTGCCAGATGAACATATCTGCTATGAAATCAGCTAATGTGCAGGAGGAGACTAAATTTCAGTGTCTTTCTTTTTGTCCTAGGAATTCAGATATGGGGAAGCAAAGCTACATTCTTCCTACCCATGGCTTCCTGAATGAACTATCAGGTCTTGGTGTATGTGTTTTAAATAAAGGTGGAGTCAGGTTTCATGGGACATCTGTTTATCTGTGTATGATTAGAATCATGGACAGAATCTAGAGAGTTATACTTGTTTGAACTCCATTACCTTCTGCCTCTGCTGTAAACACCTGAGAGAAACCACAGAGAACAAGGGCCTGAAGTACCATAAATACAGAGAGGGATTTAGACTGTGATGTATTTAAAGACAGAAGGCAAGTGAAATGGCATTGAAATACTTAGCTTTATTTCTCTAGACAATCAATCTGCTGTAGATTCCTAGCTAAGTAATGCTGAAACACAGCCTAATCATTTAATTAGAGGGTTGGCAGGAAGGAGTAAGGACATTTATTGAATTCAATAACCATGAGGCTCAGCTTCATATTAAGTGAGCAGCTGAATACACATTCCAGAGAGAGTAGATAGGAGCAGGTAAAAGGTCTGGTTCCCAGAGTAGTCTCATGAAGTTCTGAATTTTATTAATGGCTTCTCCAAAGACCCACCCTGTCTTCTCTCCACCAGAATGTTCAATGGAACATGTTGTGGTCCATCCCATCCCAGCCAGTGGCAAACATTTCAACTCTTCTTTCCACTGTTAGTATTCAGCATGGACCAGTCATTAAAGATGCTCTGGCAGAGACTGTATTGATCCTCTGTCTAGCATCTTGTTTAGTGAACCTGAACTGTTTTAAAGGAGTAAGATGTTGACTGTTGCCAACAAAGGTGAAAGTTGATCAGAAGGATTCACTGGAACCTGGGACTGGTTACATATGGCTCCTAGAAGATTTTAGAGCATTTAGACAGTTGAGTAACCATTGTCTCTAAGGCTGCTTGATCCATCCACTGAACACCCAAGCTATGTAACAAACTCTACATTGAACTTTGGAAGATGTCGTAATGACATCATTCTTTGGAGAAACTGCTGGAGGAAAATAGTGTTCCAAGCTTGTCAAGGGTCTTAAAGAGTAAGCCATTGACTATCACCTGGGTAAAGTAGGCAGGAACTTCAGCAGAGGAGGAGGGTAAGTGGAAGTTTACCAGAAAGCCAGGAAAGTGATTGATGCAGATGAGATGGTGTCTGCTGAAACACAGAAGCAGAAGTGTGGACAGCAAGGTAGGTTTTACAACCAGCACCCTTTAGACAAGCTAAGGAACAGTAAAGTTGATGTTAGGGTGTTAATAGCCAAACCCAAGCTGAGGGTGTCAGGGCTTCTGTCTGGGTATAGGAAGTCACCAGACAGTTTTAAGATGTGTATTTTAAGAACATGACCTGGGTGGCCAGAGAATGATGAAAAGATAAGGGGGATGATCTAGAAGGAAGATAGATGGGATGTGCCCTCCTGTGCTAGTAACTTGTGTGATTTCTTTGTGACCCACCTTGGTGCCATTGTCACAGCCCATAGCCATGGATGCTTCATTGGTTGAGAGTCCTCTGTCCACATTGTTTTGACTACAATTTTAGTCGTTGGCCAAGGGCATGCATTGACCTTGTTGGTTGGCCAAAGCCAGCCTCTTAGTTCTGGCCTTGCTCCCAGGGGCAGATGGGTAGGGGGAAGCTGTTACACCTGTTTCGGTCACAGAACTGTGACCAAGCACAAGGAAGGAACCTCCATGGGATAATAGGCATCCTGTCTGTCTGTCAAAGGCTATGAGAAGAGATGAGACAAATAGCTGGCCACTGACTTTACTCTGACCTTCCTGCATTCCCACACCTCAGTATGTGGCTCCATTTCACTTCTGAACTCAGAGGCATTTGGTAAGTTGAGAGCATGCGGAATGCCATTGAGGAGTTCATAAAGGACCCATATGCCTCCCCTTCAGCAGCACCCAGTAAAGGTTAGACAGAAAACTTCTGCAGAGGCTCTGTTCTGCATAGAGAGCTATAAATAGCAGGTCTCTGAAATAAGGATTGCAGCCTGTCTGACCAAGACAGTCTGGAACAGTCAGGTCTGTGTGTAAAACCATCCCATGTAACCCTAGTCAGTGGGCTCAGTGTTACAGGACCATGCCCTTTGTACCTATTGTTCTAGATGGCCCACATTTGAATGTCAGCTGGCAAACATGCTCTCACATGTTGAGGAATTTGGTTTCATTTGCATTTTGCCTTAGGTGAAGTGCCTAGGTAGTTCCTGGGTCACAGTTCATTGCATCCAAACTATTTTCTTTATTCCACATCATCATCATAATCTCTTCCGCTGACTGCCTACCCACAAGGACAGAGATGTTCTACACTCCAGCTCAGAACACTGAGAGGATGAAATAATAACTCCAGCCTTAGAGCCCAGTCCAGGAAGTGCCCAGAGGAGCTTCTTCATCCCCTCCTGCCTACCTCCTCTGTCCCCAAGGAGCTTCAGTGTCCCCTGGAACCCTATGCTATCCCTAGGGTCTCTCTCTATGAAATACTCTCTCCCTAGCTTTCTGAAGGCAGGGCAAGTGTGGTTCTTTCCCCTCTTTCTTTCTGGGTAGACCTGTCTTGTCTAGTTACCTGTGGAAAAGCAATTTCATCGGCCTCTGTTCTCTTTCCCTTTCTCTGCCCCATGACCTCCATCACTCTCCTCATCTCTCTGTCTCTTTCTCCAGTGTCTCGTGTTTCCAAGGCTGTCTAGAACTCACTTGCTTTGTAGCTAAGGATGACCTTAAACTTCTGGATGGCCTGTCTCCATCTCTTGAGAGCTGGAGTTACTAGGCTTTTATCACCACCCCTAGTTTTATGCAATATCGAGGATTGAACCCAAGGCTGGACATATGCTATGCAAGCACTCTATCCAACCCCTATCAGTTTATCTCCTATACAGCCAGTCCAGATATTCCCCAGCTCTGGACCTGTCCTATCCATTAGACCACTCTAGGCCTTGGAAGGTTTCAGTGACAGCCCCGCCACATGTTCAGTCCCACAGGCCAGAAAAGATAAAGTGCCTTTGGCTCTTGCTCTTAGCCTTTCCCGGGCTAGCCAGGTAAAGTAGATCCCACTGGGTTTTCATTCCCATCATATCCCTGCCAGATCCTTTCCCTAGGTCCACCACTGTTAGTGGCTTATCTTATTCCTCCTCCTAGTGTGTCCTGCACTTGGACACTGAATGTCTGCCCAGGATTTCAGCATTTGTCTGCATTGTCCCCATCTACCCCTTGACTGATTCTTCCTTGCCTCGGTGCATGGCCTCTGATTTCACACAAGATGAAGTGCTGGATGCTCCCATGTTTCACCCCTTCTCATACCTGCTCTGTAGCTCTATCAGCTTGTGACTGCCCTGAATACACCCTCTGCTTTCTGCCTACCTCGCATTTCCAACTGTCACCCAACCCAGACTCAAGCCCTACTCCTCCATATGCTTAAAATTAATGCTAGTCTCCCTTAAGATAGCACATATTCACTGTAAACAGCATATTGATTGGTTAGTACGTTCATTGACTGACTTGCTGATTGCTGATTTGGGGATTGAACCCAGGGCCCCAGGCATGGACTAGGTAAGTGTTCTTCCACTGAGGTGTGTCCCCAGCCTTATAATATATGTTTCCAATAACAGAAAAGAATACACAGATTAAAAACAATTGTTCACTCTACTACCCAGAAATTAGTATTACAAGGTAGATATATCTTTTTGAAGATTAAATATGCTTGCATATATCAGGCACACATAATTTGACATAACTGGTATTATGCCATTTATATCTTTGTTTCTTAACTACTACATTATGAGAAATCTCCCTTCTTACTAATTTGTCTTAAACAGCATTTTTAATAGCAGAGTAGGAACTTCCCTGTCACAGGGAAATATGACTGATTGATTTCATCTGTCTTCTACTGGAGGTGATTTTGTGGTTTCTAGCCTCCTGACCTTATAAATCACACTCCTCCATATTCTCTAACTGGCCATTAGTTTCTTGTGGCATGTGAGACCACATTCATTATATTACAGAGGCAAAGCACATTTACCGAGCCATTTCTGAGTGTACCAAGTGCCAGTCTCTACATCACAAGCTTTTCGTTCTTACATAAGCTTTGGAGTCACTTTTCAAAAAAGCAATCTCAAGCCACTTGACTCCCATCACCCGCTTGGCAGGCTGAGGTCAGATGCAGCCCTCTGCAGTGGTGATAGCATTTCCCAGCCCTGTGCCACGGAGACAAGGGCTAAGAGCTGATGAGAGTAGTGGCTGGTGTCATGTGCTTATTTGTCTTGCTGTTCTTCCTGCTATCTCTAAGCTGGATGATGTGATTCCCCTTGGGTATCTGATGGATGCTTCTAAGGCTAACTTCACACCTAATCAGAACCGGAAGGCACTTTGTCATCTTATAAAAGGAGCCGTGAGCTTTCAAGGGCATTTTCAGTATTGTGCTGGAAGTTATATGGATGGTAAATGGATCTTTAAAAGATGGCTCTCTGTTATATGAGCCACTGGACCAGTGCCTGGGTAGGTCATATAGAATTATGTGTTGCCTTTTCTTTGCTGATGTGTAAGAATTTTTAGCTATGATGTGATGCAACACAGGTTATCTTATACAGTGTGGCAGTTTCTAGCCAGTGTACCTTATTAATATCAGATCAGGGCTATGCGTTGTTCTCCTGTGAAAGCCATGGTTTGCTTCATGTAGAGAAGAGCCAGGAGAAGGGGCTGATCCCAGTCTAGAAATATATTTCTTTATGTCTTAAAACTTTGGGTATTCAGAGCAAGATTCCTGGTTGTCTTTTCTTGGGCAGACACTCCTCAGAGTAGACAGCCAGGTTACTATGACATAGATGCATAGGCAATTTTTTAGACTTGCCCATAGGATGGTGATACTGTTAGTTGGGGACCACAGGTTGAAAAACGATACTGCTTTAGGTCATCGAAAAGGCAAGAGGGAATGGGGGAAAGCTTAGTGATAGAATAATACTTAACATAGCATGCTCAAGGCATTGAATTTGATGTGTGACACTGTGTGACACACACACACACACACACACCACTGAAAATAGGTGATAGTCCATGCAAGTAACTTTAAAGCCTTTGGCCTTCCTATTTTAAAATAGTAGGGGCTGAGGGGTTGGTGCTATTAGTAAAGAATTTACCATGAAAGCATGAGGACCTGAGGTCGTATCCATAGCACCAATGCAAAAGCCAAGCACTGCTGCACACGTCTATAATCCACAGCACACATCCATAATTCAGGACACACATCTGTAATTCACGCACACACATTCATAATGCACAGCGCATATCTGCAATCCATAGCACACTCCTGTAATCCTCAGTTCACACCTGTAATCCACAGCACATATCTGTAATCTGCATCACACATCTATAATTCTGATGCTGGTGAGGTGGAGACAGCCAGATCCCAGGAGCTCAGTGACCAGGCTACCCTAGCCTAATCCATGAAGTCCAGGTTCAGTGTACAGTCTTGTCTCAAGAAGTAAGATGGCTGTGAATGATGAGATCCTGTACTCAGGAGGCAGAGGCAGGTGTATTTTTATAAATTCAAAGCAAGCTTGGTCTTCATGGATATCTAGGGCTACATAGTGAGACTGTGTTCCCCTCAGAGTCTCTTCTCCTCAGAAACTTCAGTACCATCCCCACCCACAACTGTTTGTTTTAGGTCCCTTAGACTCTGTGCCTCAAATCTAGTTTCTCAGGAGAAACTGTGATTGGCTTAGCTCCGGCAAATCATTAACTCCTAGGCCAATCTGTGGCATGATTTTGGGACTGGTATAAGAGAGAAGACATCATTAATGTCTCTATCTCCATGTCAATGCCCATTAATTGTCTGTGGTTAGCAGGTACCATGGTAACCGGCCCCAATTTCCTCAGTTCCTTTTGAACAAAGATTTTACTAACCAGTGGTACCTTGAATGGTAGCTTCCTGCACAGTGCAGCTGTGCAGGCTCTGAGAAGGCATGCCTGTTCTTTCCATTTAGCAAATGAGAGGAGCCAGATCAGTGCCTCAGAAGCGGATCTTTACCAACACTTAATGAAGAGTTAGCTAGTTAATAGTCCGTGACAAATCCAAAGGCTGTTAGGGGTCTGACAGCCCAGACATTAGCAGCAGCAGTGATCAATTTCCAAGAGATTACTGACATTCTGAGCCATTCAGAAAGACATCTGGGAGGAAATATACACAGAGTTGTTTCATGCAAGGCAAGAACAGAGCTTGGGAAAGTGACATCTTAGCCATGTATCATGATGCTGGACTCCGTGAGCAGCTCAGGATGTCCCAGGAACCTTTGCATTGAAGAAAAATAAAAAGAGTATGGAGTTTTAGAATTCTTCTGTGTAGAAACAACTCACAGAACACCCCTCCCCATGGACCGTGGGGTTAACCAGAGTGTTTCTAGGGCTCGTTGCTTCAATACTGAATGATGTTGAAGGAACACATTTATGTGACATCACATGCAAATAAGCATGGCCTCGTGCTTTGGGTGGTGCTGCAGTTCTCTATGCTATGACCACTGATGTTATCATCACCATCATCTTTGCTTAGGCATTGTACAGGCTGGATAATGTCTGCCCTATGAATGGATCATTCTCTCTGACCCTTTTGCCCTTCAGGAGTCCTGAGCTGCAGAGGGATGACCAACTAGAGGGCAGACAGTTGACACGCACTAAAATGGGAAGTCTAGGGTAGCTGGAAGTAAACGCTGCCATTGCAGGACTCATGCACATGAGCCACTGTGGCATTATACCTTCAGCCCAGGAAGCACAGGTCACCATCCATTCTTCAGAATCTCATGCTGGTTGGTGGTCAGGGTCCTGCTTAACCCCTGCATCAGTAATACTCCCAGCTTTGACTTCAGATTCCACTCCAATCTGCCACACTTCTTCATCTCTGCTTTACTATGCCAAGTCCTACCCACTGTTCCAAGCACCTTCTCCTGAGACCATTCTGTAATCTATTACACTCAGCAACCATGCTTGTTTATGTAGAATCACTGTTTAGTGTGCTCATGCAGACTTCCCCAAAGCTGTTTCTTTGACATGTATCCTTCTCCTATGCTTTTGTTCATTAAGGAATAGTATCCAAACCCCTCACTTCTACCTAAGACATCCATCTTTTCTGTACCTCCATATCCTTGGAACAGGTCTTTGATCACTACTCCAGAGTTGTCTCCTATGCTAAATATCACTGGGAAACATACTCATGGTTTTTTTCCTTGCCTAGAATTATCTTACTCTTCTGTTTGGCTATGATAAATTATAGATAAGAAATGCATTGTGGACTCCACAAGATGAAGCTTCCATGGGAAGGAAGCAATTGAACTTGAACTTGAGACAGTCTGTGATTTGCCAGATTGGACAGAGGGGCTTTTCAGAGAAGGAATAGATGTAATGAAGGTACAAAGGCTAATGGGTGTGTCACCTTGTAAACATGGCATTTAAGCCACATGCCTGGACATTCATGAACTGGGACTTAGTGTGGAATATTTGAACTTTGTCCTGTGGGCACAAAAAGTTAGCACTCAGTGAGGGATATACAGATGTTCTAGATTTGCTCAGTTCTTCAGATATGGATATGTTTTGAGCATGAAGTGGGGTATTTTTAAGAGACTGGTGTATCTGGGAGCAAACCCTGGAAAGGAAGGAATAATGTTTGCCAATACCAAGAGCTTCAGCTTGGGTTGAGAACCAAGGAAGAACCCTGGGGCTAGGAAAACTCATTCTTCAACCTATCTTGAGCAACCACTTGGTGTTCCCTTGTGTGCTGGGTGTGTGGACCACTGCGAGTGATCAACAACACTGGGAAACAGCTGGGGGATCACAGCCGTTCCAGAAGATATAGTTTCCATTGATGGCTTCCTGCCTCTGCTGGCTCAAGCTGGACAGAGCCAAAATACCCTGCATAATGAGGGTCAGATGTTCTTTATAATTCCACAGCCATAATGCTTTAGAAAGAAAGAAGAAATGAAAGAGAAAGAAGAAAAGAAAAGGAAAGAAAGAAAACAGCATTCAGATGTCACTGTTGTTTGCGACCAGTGTTCTGTGGAGCACTTGGTAATGACCTCACCAGGGTGTGACTTTCAAGACCAAATGGCACAGCTGTTAGGAGCCAAGCAAGCTCTGCTCTACCAGCCTGCAGTCCCATGGACTTTTTACTTTGTAGTAAAAGCAGTGCTCCCGGCTTACCATCCCTCTGCTGCTGTGTGTCAGCACCATACCTTCAGGCCCCCGCCCACTCTCCCCCGCTCCTCCACCCCCCCACCCCCCCCCACCTCAGCTGCCAAGTGCACACAAAACCCTATCTGGATACTTAAGAGAAATTTCTTTGGACAAAGCTCCTACATGCCACTAGGGACCTATGTCTCTGCCTTCACCTTGGGAAGGTTGTGACTGGCTTCCAACTCAGTGTCTGGGTTTCCTGATCCTAACAGCACAGCATTGACTAGATGACAAAGCTAGAAGAGAATCTAATATGATGGTGTGTGCTACAGCTCTGTGCCTTCTGCTAGGCATCATGGGAATGCAGCAGATGTCCAAGCATAGGATCTTTCTTTGAGAGCTGTGTGACAACAGGATGGAGCCCATTGGTTCCTCCGATCCAAACCCCATGCCACAAGACTCAAAGGCTTCCTGCCAATAGTCATGCCGCTTCCACTTGGATACCTTCAATCATGGGGAGATCAGTCCTGCCTGTGTTCTTCATTCCTTCAACACACAGTGTGAGCATAAAATGTACTGTGGAACTTAGCAAACTTTATGGAGAAAATATAGATTATGTCATTAATAAGCTTATGCATATATCAATAATCTTATATTTGTAATAAAACATTTTCTATTAGGTTTGTTTTTTATGTTCAAATAATATTTTGTTTTTCTCTTTGGGAAGGCTATGTACTCATGCATGTTAAGGCCAGTGGTCAAAGCATCATTTCTCTGTGGCCATTTGCCTTATTTTTGAAACTAGCTATCTCTGTAGGACTGAGTCTATCAGATTGGGCTAGGCTGGCTAGCCAGGAAGCCCCCAAGACCTACCTACTTATACATGTGTAGTGCTGGGATTACAGTACATGCTTATGCCTAGCTTTTTATATGGCTGCTGAGTATTGAACTTAGGTCCTCTCACTGGTTCCATAAGGACCTAACTGACTGAGCCTTCTCTCCAAAAACTCTTTATATATATGTTGAGTCAAATAAAATATATTGTGAAAGCAAATTCTACCTGTGTCATTTTACTTTTGTAAAGTGCCTGCTAGTCAAATCCAAACTACTTATGTGGTTCCCAACTCTGGCATTCATGAGTAGAGGAGCTTTAGATGAGTCTGAAAGCCGCAGTCAAGCTTTTTTCTGGAAACCCGTCCAGCATGTAAGGGCTGTGTCTTTACCTCTAGTTCTTGTCATTTGTTTGCAGTCATGAGTTAAGTGTCTCCTGTACATCCAGCACTGTACTGGGTACTCAGATGGGATCATTAGCCATTTTTCTGTTCCAACAGAATATTTGAGAACGAAGGGCAAGAGATTTTTAGCTCATTTTGGGGGGCTTGAATGTTGGGAGTTGTGCTGGCTCTGGTGAGCCCCCCTCTGGTTCTGTCACACCAGGCCAAATGGCTTCAGGCCAGAAACTATGCAAGGAGAGATCACAAGCTAAGTGAGATATGGGCAGGGGATCATGTGCAGGTGCACTGTGCCTGTCACTTAAAGGATCCACCGCCTCTCAACACCCCCGCTCCAAAGCCCATGCTTTGGCTTATGATCCTTTGAGGAACAGACTACATTGCAGGGCAGCAGGTGTGTGAACCAGGTGATGGTGAGCCAAACAGGCACTTGTTTCTCTTCTGAGATTAGGGAGGTGGTGTCAGTCAAAAAGTCTCAGAAGCAAGATGGCAGTGCTAGGAAAACCAGGTGGGGTCATGTGGTCAGTGTCTCTTGTGTCTTATTTTTCTTCCTAAATGTACTTTGAAAAGTATTCCCAGTAGCTTTAGAACTGTTGGAAAGTTGTGAAGGTGATAACAGAGAATCCCCAATGTACCCCTGAGCCACTTTCTCTTGTTAATAGTAGCTGACATCATAGCACACTTATCCCATTGATGAAGGGATACTGAGGCGTTGTTGTTGACTATGCCACAGGCTTTAACACATGCCCTTAAGTTTTCATCAATATCCTAATATCATTATGTCTCAGGATGTCATTCAGGACAACATGCCACATTTAGATACCACATGTCTCTAGGGTCCTCTTGGCTGAGATGTTTTGTTTTTGACAACCTTGATGGATCATGGACAGACAGATCAGATCAATCAGATCATGGACAGACAGACACTCCCATTGTGGTTTTTCTGAATATGTCCCACAATGATCAGAGGGGGGTATATGATTTGAGAGAGGAAGACAGAAATCACATACCATCTTTCTCACCTGGTGTTGATGTACAGAAAGTCAAGTGACTTGTCACACTGGAGGTCACCATGTTGACCTTGGCCACCTTGCTGAAGTTGTATGTTTCTCCCTTGTTTATTATTTTTCTTTTTCTCTGATTCCTCTGCACTTTCTGGGAGGCAATGATTACATGTAGTCTGTGATTAAAGAGTGGGAGTCACGTTCAGTCTCCTCGACCATGACCAGTCTACATTAATTACTCAGAATTCTCTTTACATCGGAAACCTGTCTACACTGCTTCTGTGTATTTAGTCAATTATTGATTTATGGCAGTGTGGATTTATGGGTATTTAATTTGTACTATAATATTCTGTTACTTAAATTATCCTAGCTTTGGGCCTTAGGGCTCTTTCAGTGTACACCCACGTCCCTGTGACACATAGCCATCAATTTTCTTTTGGGGGTAATTTTGTAGTCTCTAGAACTGGAAAGAGGCTTCTTGTTCATTTTGTATTAAAGCAAGGCTATTTTTATGCATACCCTATATAGCAGTTCAGAAGAATAAGTGAGTTTCAGGGAACATGTCTCATCTCTGCTTCCTTCTTTAAGTAACAGCTCCATTTCAGTTTCATTAGAAAACAACTATATCGGGACTGGAGAGATGGCTCAGCAGTTGAGAGCATTGGCTGTTTTTCTAGAGGACCTGAGTTCAATTCCCAGCATCCACATGGCAGCTAACAACTGTCTGTAATTCCAAGATCTAACATCCTTACACAGTTATACATGCAGGCAAAACACCAATTCACATAAAAATAAAAATAAATATTTTTTAAAAAGAAAAGTATATCACCACACAGAACATTTTCCTCATGAAAAAGATTTTAGGTCCTATTTCTTTGAAACATCTCTTTGAAACAAAATTCCCAATTATTTTTCTACAAAGGAAGAACTTCCCTTCTATGTTAATTCTCATGTTGTATAATCGCCTTCCTTGTTATAACCTGTTTAGTCCTCCTGTCTCAGGCTTGTGTCAGGAAGTGTTGGGCTTGCAGGGTGCTTTTGATTGTATTACCTGGTTGGTTTTCCATAATGGGTAGACAAAATGCAATGCTATCTTCTCCTTCCAGATAGTATATGCATTCTCTGGCATTTCGGGTCTCCTTGCTGGTCCTCTTCCAAAAGGCAGTCTGCATAACATTGCCTTTCTTATCTGTCAGCACACCCAGTTCCTTGTCATCACTGAAATCGCAGGCTGCTACTAACAGGACTGCAGATAGGAAGCTTCGGACTGCAGCTGGCAACACAGGGAACGGTGGGTACCACAACCCTTCTGCACTGGAGACTTAAAGTGAATGCTTTCACTGAGCACATGGGTTCCAGGAGAGGCAAGCTCTCTAAAGAGATATTTTTCTTAATGCTTTGTGACTACCCACCTTTTCATGATTATAACGGTTATCATTAAAAGTTAGTGAGCACCAAGCATCCCATGTAGTCCTCGGAGAAAATAAGTCCAATAAGTATGTGGAAGAGGTTTTCTGGTGCATACACCTGTGAAACAACCCTGAATTCAAGCACTCCCTGAGAGATACTAAGCTACTTGGGCCCCCACATTTGAGATAGAGAGATAGTCCAGTTGAGGCCTGTTCTTGAGCCTTTGTGGATTTTTAGTCTTCAAATGTCAGGGAAGAAAGCAAGGGAGTGATATTTAGACAGTGGAGAGGGTTTGCTACTTCTTCATATGCATTCTCATAGATGCTCCTGGACCAGACCAGTCTTTAGCAAAAGCTACAGGGTCCTGTTTCCCTATCCCTGCTGTGTGATAACAGAACAACAGAACTTATATTTGGCTTCTGTTCTGACAGTGATTGATAACTATGCCTCTTGTCCATGTCTATCAGGTTTCATGGTTCATGGTATTTGTTGTCTCTCTTTTTTATCATAACTTTGATACATAGCATTAGCCCTGGCTTCATAGGCAAGGGGACAGAGAAGGGATGTGTCCTTATCACAACCTGGAATGCAGTCCAATAGACGTAGACTCGGACGTGAGCTTCATCACCTCCATGGTTTAAGTGCAACCTCTTTTGAGTTGTGTGCTGGGTTCCTGTGTACACAAGGGCATGTCCTATCCATGCCACATCTTTGCACTTCTAGGTGGTGGGTGATATTTCTTAGATTAGAAAACAGGTCACAGGGAAACTAAATTACACGACTTTTCTGCTACTTAAAATTAAGGAATCTATAAGCTCTAACCAGAAAGTGGGTGAAATTATAAGTAGCTTTGGGCCAGTGAGATGGTTCAGTGAGAAAAGGGGATTGCTGTACAAGCCTGACAATCCAAGTTCAGTCCCCAGAACTCATTCACTCTGTCTCTGTCTGTCTCTGTCTCTGTCTGTCTCTCTCTCTCTCTCTTTCTCTCTCTCTCCCCAATAAAAATAAATAAAAAATAAAAAATTTGGCTTTATGTAAAAATCACCCAGAAGGCTGAAATCAACCCTTCCCATTCAACCTTGACCTCAGCCTGTCCTGGTGTGAGAGAAAGGTGGATTTCCAATAACCATGAAGGCTGGATTTCACTCAGGATGACTCCTTCCCATTGGTTGACCCCTTCTGACAGCCCATGGGTAAGGACAGCAGGTTTTTCTGAGGTTCTGTGGTCATTATCTCCATCAGGAAGTGCCAGGCTGCTGTGACCATCAGTTGTTTTCATTTCCAGGGTCTTTACAATAAACTAGATGGCTTAAAGATTTATTTATTCTTTTTGGAGACAAGAAGTCAAGAGAACAATGTATTGGTAGGGTTGCTTCCTTCCAAAGGCTGACATAGAATCTATTCCAAGGTACCCAACTAACTTCTAGTGGGTTTTGATGTCCTTGGTGGGGTTTGGCTTATAAGCATCATCACTTCATACCCAGTCTCCATTTAACCAGGCATTCCCTCTGTGGGTGTCAGACTTCCTTTGTCTTATAAGGCCATTCATTTAAACTAAGGTGATCTCAAATGTGACCCTTAGTCATCTTCAAAGACCCCCGTTCCCACATAAGGTCAGACAGAGGTACTGAAGCTAACACATGCCTATGCACATGCTTGTCTCCTTGGGGCCCCTAACACTCTTCAGTCTACTCTGTTGGTTTTCTCTCATCATTTGGCATCAGGTTAGGAAATTGTGGCAAGGCTTAGGGTTAAGAAGACTGGTCTCTTCCTGCTCCAGCCTGGCTTAAGCAAGCTCACCCAAAGAGAACGGCTCTGCACCAGCTCCTGACTGTTGTGCTATCACACTCTTCCCAGGAAGCAGATGGGAGCCCTGGGGCTGGCTGGTTTAGCTTTCCCTCTGTCCCAAGGCTGGAGCTGGGATCAATAATTCTCCAACACCTTCCAGCCTTGGCACTGGACCTCTTCTCTAACTCTGTATGCATGTCCTAGGAGGCTCCCTTCTTCCACCCCTCCTCCAGTGCCTCTCCCTAGACCTCACAGGACATGTGCCCAGCCTCAGGGAAGCTTGTCACTTCACTCATTATCCAGCTTGTGAGCAGTGTCTGGAACCATGCCACTATGAGTTCTGTATCCCTGACCAGATGGTACACAGGGAGTCCAGGGCTCCTCATTCCACTGTAAGCCGAGTGGCCCAGTTCCCTGCATCTAGAAATCAAACCCCTAACTGATGGGGAGGGGTTGATGCAGAAACCCCCACACTACAGCAGCTCCCATGACTTCATTAGCTCAGCACAATTTGAGCTGTAGCTCTAACCCAGCCTAGCGCTGGTGCCAGGAAACTTCTGACACATTCATAGTGGGATGTTTGGATCTAGGCTTATGTAGGCTAGACTGGTGTCTGACATTTTGTTATCTGGGGTACCTCAGGACATGCCTTACACTTGTTGGATGCTGTGAATTGGTAAAACTTTCTATCTTCTCTGCCTTTGCACTGGGAATAGTGTATGGGAGATATTTAATAAATGAGTCTTATGGACTTCTGTCCTTGGGTTTGGGAGTATATGGACATTGTGTGATTCACAATTACTGTTCAGCAGTGATAGAATAATAGGACTGGAACTATTAGCCTGGGCTCAGGTAGTTGAGGATGCAGATGTGAATGAAGGGTGGGCTTGCCCAGATTGGGTTCAGAAATTAGAAAGGAAGAGGCTAAGGAAGAGATATCCCTTCTAATCATGCAGACTTGAACATCTGTCTAAGTGGCTGCCTGTGTGAAAGTCTTTATGTGATAGGGGGCTCACTCCAGAGTCCCCTTGGAATCCCAGCCATGTGTTCTCTGTTAAAATAAATCAAACACACACATAGAGTGTTATAGAGAAACAGACAAGGTTTATTGCAGAATGGAGGATAGTGCCTCACAAGAGAGCCGACAGTGGCCAGAAATCATATCAGTCTACATTTTAAGACAGCTTTATATTATTTCTAAAGTCTCCAGAATCAGCATTGTTTCCTGGGGAGTCTTTGTGCTAGCCTTATGGTTATCGAGGCACTGGTTTGACCTGTAAGGAGGGGCCAGTGATATATCTTTTTCCTTGATCAGAAAGCCTCTTTGCAAGGTGGTAATCTTAGAAAGTTTAAGGTTCCTGGAAGCAGGTTTGGATAATTACCAATTAAAGTCCTTCTGGGAAGTTGAGAATGTCACGGTCTCCCAGGGCCACAGATAAGACTCGGTTCCTATTCCTCTGATCCACAAAGTTCTAGTTTATACTGTCCTGTTTGTAATGGAGGGGAACTGTCCCCATATCCTCTGATCTTATAACATGAACATATAGACCATTAGTTCAGGGAACCCAGGCCCTTGACAGTGAGACAGCCCATTACTCTGAGAACAGCCCCCACCCTCATCATTCATCAGGTGGCCTGCTTTGAACCGAAACAGGAGACTCCACAGAGGCAAACTTTACTTTGTGGACTCTGGTCCCACCCATGGTGACTGACATGAAAGGTCACAGGGAAAACTGAAGCTAGACTTTCAGAGTTTCACAGCTCTAATTAACCCAGCATTTGTTGATTCTGGTTCTTGCCAGAGTCTGGACAGCATCCGAGGGCTTTGCATGTGCTTGGTGCTGCAATTTATCTTCAGCACAGTGGAGGAGGGAAAGGGGATGTCCATGTTAGAACACTGTTTAGTAGGTGCTAGGAAGAGGGCTCAGTGGTTAAGAACACCCACTGCTCTTCTGGAGGATGTGACTTTGATGCCAGCACCCACATAGTAACCCATAAGTGACAGCAACTGTGATTCTAGGGAATCCAGTGCCCTATTCTGGCCTCCTTGGACAACCAGAAACACTCACATTACACAAACATGCATGCAAGCAAAGCACCCATACACATTAAAATTAATGGTAATAATAATAATAAAAATAAAATTGTTTAGTACAGTTGAGAGCAAGGTAAGAGGAAAAGGTAGATGTCAGAACTGGAATCAGACCATAACTTCTTCTCCTTCCTCCACAGTCAAAAGGAAGTGATGTCCAGGAAAGTTGATAAAGTGGCCGCTTGCTCTTTGCTGGGTAGAAAGGTCGGAATGTCCTGGCATAGGTGAGGAGTATAACCTTAGAGGAAACAGGGCAATGATAATTAATTTCCTCAGATCATTGTCTATCCCAGAAACCCCTGGAGATGGAGATCATGGCATTTCTGAAAAGGGCACACTTCCTGTCTAAAATCCAGGCACATGCTGTAAGTTGTGACTCCCTTGAGCCCCATCTAGTGAGAGCTGCCTCACTGCCCCTGAGTGGGGTCTGATGGGGATGGTCAGTCCTGCACTGCAGTCTCTGAAAAGCCTCTGGGTTTCTCCTTCTCCCTGCTGGAGCACTGTGAACTCATCCAGGACTTTTCATTTCCCCGACAGACGGTGGAAAGCAGCAAGGTCCCAGCCTGCCTGACCTTTTCTTGTGATTTGTTCCCGTGAGACCAGTAGCTCGCCTTTTCCAGCATCAGTCTTTCTGGGAAAGGGCAGTGCTTCTGGCCTCCAGCAAGCATGGGTGGAGAGTAGAGCCTTCCCAAGGAAGCCATACAAAGGCAGGTGGGGCTCCTAAGACATCAGTGTGAACAGGAGTTCTGGTTCATCCTGGCCATCAGAAGAACATTTTCTCCAGAGGAGGATGAAAGGTTAATGGAATGCATTCTGGGGGATGCTGGGTAAGAAGAGGTAGTGCAAATAACCCTTGATAAGTCCCAAAGGCAATATGGACCCCGAGTTCACTTGCAGAAGCTGGTTCTTGGCTCTTTCATGAATGTCTAGAGGAGCTGACAGCTTCCGAACTTGTTTTGTGCATGAACGAGCAAAGCCAATTCTTCTTCCTGCATGCCCTTGTGGTTAAATGAGACAGTTCTGGCAGCTTCTCTCCAGTTCAAACCCCTTTCTCATGCTGTGTCTGCATGACCCTGTCTAAGGGATTCTCCTCACTGATAGATAGTTCTTCACTTGTAATATGGGGCTTGACATAACCCATGGCACATTGACTTCTGCTTGTTGTTTTAAAAGGTGTGTGGGAGGCTTAACAATGAATTACTACTAGGTAAGGGTTAACTTTTCATAGGACACTGGGAAGGAACTGGGGAGTATGTAACCTTCTGGTATCCCCAGGGAATACTATGCTGTTATTAATGGTTCTGGCCCGGACTTTCTGGGCCTGGACCAAAGGTTTAGTCTCACTCTTGCCCCGCTTTGCCTCAAATAATCACACACAGGCTTATGTTATTTCTACACTGATTGTCCTAAGGCCCAGGCATATAATTTGCTAGCACTTGCTCTCAATCCAACCCATTCTGTTCAGCCGCATGACTCGGTACCTTTCCCCCAGAGCAGCGTTTCAGCTTCTTTCCTCTGTGTCTGCTGCTGTCTCCTCGTTGTGCCTGTGGCATCTCTCTGGCAGCTCTGCCTGGCATCTGTCTCTGTTCTTCCTGTACTATGCGTTTTCTTAGCCTGGTAGCCCACTCCACACTTCCTGTCTGCCTTTTGGCCAATCAGCTTTTATTAAACCCATAGGCGGGACAAATATTTATATTACCAGCATAATCCCACTACACTATGCCACTGCCTTTTTGTGACCAGAGGACTCAATATACATACACACCACCACCAGCACATATGACCTATAGTGTAGCAGCCCCTTAGGACACAGAAGGGGATTACACTTCTATCACCCACTGCTGTTTCTAGCCCCAAGTTCAGGGTCAGCACAGAACCCAGGTCAGTCAGTTATTATGTGAATGTTGGCATAATCCTGGGGCTGAGGTGATTTTCTAACATGCAGCCTTTTCAGCAATAGGGAAGGAGCCAAGTCCCTTGCTACTCAGCACATGATGGCCCAACCCAGTAGTCTGCCCCATAGGCTTTGGCCAGAGTCGTATTCTCTATGTAGGATGTGTGACAGGCAACTCAAGTATTGGAACCAGTTACCTCAATTACAAGTTTAGGAGGTTTGGGTAAATTCTATGTCCTCTGTAAAAAGTGTGATTTATCTGTAGATGAGGTAGAAGGCACTTTGCATGCATCACAGAGTGACAAACTGCCCTTCCCACAGTCCCAGGGCCAGTGTGTTCCAGAAGGGTAGGTTCCCATGCCATTCTTTCCACGAGACTGTGAACACCTCTCCTCAGGTTTCAACCCCACAGGACATTCTGCTGTCACCAGTGGCAATCTTTTGGTTGGGTCTTGCATGATTTATTTAATGACTTTTATTATGCTATTATATATAAAAAAGATTTAGATGAACTCTGAACTGGAGGAAGAGCCCATTACAGATCTCTCCTCAGAGAGTCCCCGTCAGGGAGAACAGATCTTCCCAGAGAATCCTGGACCATTTTCTATCCCCCCATGTCTGGCCCTGAGTGTCCCTTCTACTGTCACAGGAAAACACACAAACGCCACAGAAAGGCCAGTGACTAAGGATGTTTCTTTTTCAGAAGAATTTGCATATTTTAATTGGAGAGCTCAGTAGGGCAGGCAGGGGTCATCTTTATGGAGGCCATGACATTTGAGGGAGTATGTCATCTGCTTTAAGAAGGTGGATGATGTGGTCACATTTGAGTCCTGGGTAGGATGACTCTGTGAGCAACAATGGAGAAAGGAAGATGGCTTAGAAAGGCGGGGTTTGGCAGAGGGTGTACCAAGGGGATTTTCAGGGTGGCGTGATCCAGCATCAAAGCCTGAGGTAGTCTCTGATATGGCAGGCCACTCTTTGGAGCTATTACTACATAGTCAGCCACCAGCACCACCACTGTGGTCATTCTTTTGCATGGCAATTTCTGGAAATCAGTGTGCCCCAAGGATACTGGATCTCTTCCAGTCTCCAACAATGAGGCTTCCTGGGGATACCTTCTGGATCAGTGCCTCCCGCCTCCTTCTTGTTGTATTCCTTCCCAGTAAGTCAGAAGCTGCAGACCTGTGCTGGACCAGTCCTTTGGAATCTGTGCATTTCTGAGTATGAGAGCTGGCCTGTACCATGAGGTCACCTAAAAGGGATGGCCAAAATGGGTAGCTAAAAATAGTCCTGCACAGCTAGCTCAGATTTTTCATGTGGTATCAAGCTTAAGGAAAAAATTGAACTTAACCATTTGGGACCTGGTGTGTAATTCATTTGCCGGTGTGTAATTATTTCAGGATATACCAATGGCAAGTGAAAGTGACCTAAGCAAATATCAGGGACAAAGTAGTATCACATGATAAAAGCTGGACCCCCCCCATGCATATATCTCCAGTGAAAGTCATTTCAACCTGTGCCTTGGAAACAAAGGTAGAGTACTTGGCATATGTCACAGAGGATGATAGAATAACAGTTAGTATCCCAAAGTCAGATGGACTTGGCTACAAGGCCTAGTTCTACAACGTATTAGCTAGCTGACCTGGAAAATTGTCCTATCCCTAGGAACCTTTCTTTATTTGCCTAGAAAATAGGGACAGTCAAATCCATGTCAACAAAGAATTATGGTGATAGAGAAGGATCAGTTAGAATCACAGCTTAGTACATAGTGGGGGCTTCCCCTGAACCTGTCTTCTTAGGAGAATATATTTAAAATACCAGAGTTCTGCATTGTTCTGAGTTGTTTCTTTCTCTGTGGACTTTCTTATATAACTCTGTAAAGTAGATGCTAAAGTTGCCCCATTTTGTAGAGGGTGTGAATGACATTTAGGGATGTTTACTGTGTGCTAGCTTGTGACTGGGGGCAAGTTAATATCTTCAGCATGCTGACTTTGAGGCCATTTTAGAGACAGGGACTGTTCTAACAGAGCTTCCTATGGATGCCCCCTACAATAGAGACTTATGCTTAATTCTGCTTTGGGTTCATTAACATATACCCCCATATGTCACATCCACTGGCCTTCAGCAAAGTTAAAGAAGTAGTTGGGGGCCAGTGCAGTGGCTCAGACGATAACGGTGTTTGTCACCAAGCCTGATGGCCTGAGTTGATCCCCAGAACCAATATGGTGGGAGGAAAGAACTGAGTCACAATTTGTCCCCTGCCCTCCACATACACAAGGTAGTGTCTACACATGCATACATGTATGCTTGCACACAGGTGTACCTGCACACACACACAAACACACACAAATAAATAAATGTAATTGAAAATTTTTCAGAGAAATTGAAACAACGAATTGTTCCAATTCTAGTTTCTCCACTGTAATAAAAGGAGAATTGGCTCAGGGTAAATAATGCCATAAATGCACAGCTAGCCTTCCTTATGTAGCCTCTGCATCCAGAGTAATTAAGTAGGTTCCATTTGCTCAAGCCTCTTTATAGCCCCTTTAAAAACCTTGTTACTCTCTTTCTTCTTTTCTAACAGTGTTACTGACATATAATTTATATGCCATAAAAGTCATTTGTTTTATATGCTTAATTTACAGAGTTGTGCAACCATTGCCACAAATCAATATTAAAGCTTTTATAACACTCCTATTCTTTTTCCTTTAACGTAGATAAAAAGTTGCACAACAGTATTGTTGGGCCTGATAAGCCCATGACTGCTGAGTTTAAAATAAGGAAGGCTCAGCTTAGCACAAACAAGAGCAATGGTGTTCTAGCAATAAGTGGGCACCAGCCTCTCTCTGCCTCACCTATGAGTCTAAGAGCCTAGGGTGCTTGATCCACATCTGAGCCCAGGTAGCTGAGTTCTCACCTGAGCCCAAAAGCCTCTACATGGCCTGTGTGCCCTGGGCTGTTTCTCTTGTGTCCCCAAGGGAGCCATTGCAGTACTCACAGCACAGAGAAACCACGTCAAGTTCTTGCCATTGGGGTGATACATGAGAACCATGAACATTGCTTTCCTGGCTCCTTGCTGGGGATAAAAATCCTCTCACATACTTGCAAAAAAAGCATTATGGAATAAAGACTTTAACGGAGTGTCAGGTGTCATCAGCTGAATCATTAAATAACTCATTAATTGCCTGACTGCAAATAGACTGTGCTATACCTTTTCAGACAGGCTTTCAAGAATCATAAGCATCATGCAGAATAATATATTCATGGTTTCCCTTACAGTCACTAACCCTCCCTAGGAAGGAATGCTACCTGTTCCTACAGGCTGGCACCATAAAATGACAGAGAATGGGCAGTTTCTGAACAACAGAAATTTTTTTTATTTTATCATATTTTATTAATTCTTTGGGAATTTTATATTTTGATCATAATCACCCTTTCATACTTCTCCCATATCTCCTCCCTTCTCCCTATATCCCCAAGTCTGTGTCTTCTAATTTATGCTGCCCATATAATCATGAATGTGAAGCTCTCCCCTGGCACATGGTCACCCTTAAGGAAAATTGGTTATCTCACACTCAGAAGCCATCAACTATTCATAGTTTCTCGGTTAAACTTGAGGGCTCATGAACCACTTCCTATTACTTGCCTGAATGATGACTGTCTTGATATTGTGCAGGTCTTGTGCTGACAACCACTGTTACTGTGAGTTCATGAATACAACAGTCCTGTGATGTGCAGAAGGTTATTCCCATCCTCCTGGCCCTCTGGCTCTTGCACTTTGGCTGGCAATCACCATCCATTACACATGGAAACTTCCTTAATGAAGGCCAAGAACTGCACTAGTCTATAGAGATGGGAACATAGAAGCTGTTTGATACTAGGACCAATCAGTTCTCCATCCTTGGGTTCTTGGTACAGTGGCAGGTATATGTTTCCTCCTGTAGAGCAGAACCAAATCCACTCAGAAATCAATTGGTTACCCTCATAACATCTGTTCCAGTGTTGCACCCATAGGTGTGCCTTGTCCTGGAGGTCATATTTCGGGTCACATGGTGTACAGCTGGGTGAGACTGTTGTTGATGCCTCTTCCCACCCCACCCCCCAACAACCTGCATAGCATTTTCCAGTATGAGGAGAGCTAGTCAGCTAGGAAGAGGTTTCCTGGTTAATACCAACTTGATATGACATGACCAGTGTTTGGTATCATCAGCAATAGGGTCTTACCACCAAGTTCTTGTGGGCAACCAGGAGCAACCGCTACAGCCTGTACTGTATAAAAGATCTCCAGGAAGGGTAGCTGTTCCAATTCAAGGGGAGGAACCCCACACTTGACACTGAGCTTTTATGCTTGTTTTAGAAACCATAGGTTAACAACCAGAAATGTTTTATAGTTCTAGGGGCCAGGGGGCAAGAGGCTAGTTTTTGTCTTTCGATGAACAATCTTGCTTGGCAGGCAAAGGAGGGAACCCTCCAGGGTATCTTTTATAAGGTGACTAATTTCTTCATAAAGGTTTTGTGCCTATAAACTTAGTTAGAAGTTCAGGAGAGCTGATACATTCACAGCATGGCAACATTCTACCCCTAACTATCTTTACCTCTGGCTACCACCACTGCGCTCATATGGTGTGAGGGTATTTGACCTATAGGGTATAGATGTGGGAAGCAGTCTAGCTTCTTCAGCAGCAGCATGATATTAAAAAAGGGCCTACATGGGTGAAAATTAGACTTTTCTGCTCAGCAAATTGGGTACCATTGATGCAAGCCACATGAGTCTCCACTCCATCTTCAGATATGAATCAGATTATTTACTTGCTTCTGTTTTCCTGTTCAGAAAAGGAAAGTGAGATTTAAACCTAATTAAGACAGCATTTTAACCTTTGAACTAAAGTAATTCCAACAGCAATTCGCTGGGGCCCTGAGCTTCCTCTGGCCACCTCACATTGCACGTGTGCTTCAGATCGTCACCATTTATCACTGATTTTCCAATTTAAGGCACTAGAGTAAGCTTTTAAGAATTTACCCTGCTTTTTCCATGCTTGGTAGGACCACAAGGCTCCAGGCAATTTGCAGACTGCACAGAGGCCCCAGAATGAAGTAAGCCTCAGAACATGCTCCTCCACAACTAACAGCTTCAGGCACTTGGAATGTTCTGTCTGGGTGGCATCATCCACCTTGTTTCTTGGCTGTCAGAGCTAGAAAGCTGGAGGCTCCAGAGCCAGCTCCTCTTCTGTGCCCCCCCATTCCCTCTCTTCCCTTTGTTGGGGCTTGGCAATGGTGTATCTGTACTCACTTTCCATGTCCCCACCAACTGTGTAGCCAAGGAGACCCAGAACCTTCTGAGACCCACCTGTCCCATCTGTAACACACTGTATCCCCAACCTGCTTCCCATGGCAGTTCCTTGGAACTCACACATATACTGA
Organism: Sigmodon hispidus; assembly: GCA_004025045.1. Lineage (NCBI taxonomy): Eukaryota > Metazoa > Chordata > Mammalia > Rodentia > Cricetidae > Sigmodon > Sigmodon hispidus. The sequence goes on from PVIH01004499.1 coordinate 61,068, forward strand.
GGTGTCTACTCATGGTCAGTCATCTGGATATTATAGAAACACGGGGAACTAAGAGATCACACAGCACCTTAGTCTGTACAGTTTTCCATCAGGGACATTTCTACTCTCCCCGGGATAGTGGGCAATATCTAGATAATTTTGGTTATCATGACTGGAGGAGAAGGGTACATCTAAGTGCCTGAGATGCCCAGGACACCCCTCCCCAATCCAGGAATTACTTACCTTGTTTGACTATAGAGCTGGGGCTCAGAGACCCTGATCTAAACAGACTAACTCAGATGTACATGCAGGTACTTTTATTAGTGTAATAGGAGCTTTAGAATTCAGAGATGAATAGGACAGTGAGAGGTCACCTCCTGCTGCCCTTCCATGGGTACTCAACTGTGAATTTCATCTTGGTAGGAAGAAGCCATTCACACTCACAAATTTGTTATACAAGAACAGTGTTATCCCCTGCATGCAGATCTGTCTGGTGATCCTACAGGATTCCAGTTCTTGGCTCCCACCCTTCCCAGTCAAAATCCAATCCCAGAAAAAGGCTCCAAGGCCACAGGGACCCCAGTGTGGGAGCTCAGCCCTCTTGGAGAGGAAGCTGCATTCCGCAGTGAGAATTCCTTTGCATTTGCCTTCTCTGCTGAGCTCTGCTGGGGAAGTTATGAATGAGTCACCATGAATCACTGGGGAATGCCCTCCCCGGAGCGAATGTGCCTGAGAATCCACCCAGGCAACAGAAATCTGTCGTTCCTTTACTGCCTCTCTCCCAAAAGATGGCAAATAAAGCAGAAAGTCATTAACATGACTACAGCTATAACTTTATACTGTTAAAGTAAGGAAAATAAAGAATGCTAAAAGAAGCCAAATGGAGAGGATTCCTGCTTGACATCAGGAAGGCCAGAGTACAATAAAGACTGGAGATTCTGCTGTGTGGGCATGAGGCTCATTCAGAACCAGCTGCTCCAGGCAAGTCAGCAGCCTCTCAGAGAGGTGAAAGTGGAGTGGAAAGGTCACATGGGCCTCTGATTCATAAAGCCAGAGTCACCACATCAATATCTTTCTTCTGAAATCACCTGGCCTATGAGAGCATCCTTCAGCTTTTCAGTCTGCAAAGTGGGTTTCATTGGTACTTCACACAACTGTTTGTGGAATGCCATAAGTTCAGGCCATGAAGGTGAAGCAGTCTTCTCAAATTAGCATTAGATGTCAGGGCATGAGGGCATCATTGTGGATTTTATGCTATCTTTCAAAGGTGGCATCCCACAGTGCTTTGGGTGAGATGATGTCTGCCGTGGGCCCTGAGATCCCACAGAGCAAGAAGAGCTGGTGAGGAGTGGTACAAAATGAGCATGCATTGATTATGGCTATGGTGAGTAGTGGGTATGTGGACTTCATTACTCTAGTCTGATATTTTCAAGTTGAAATTCACATCACTTAAAATTATTTTTTAAAGAAGAGCTTTAGAGGGTGGTTGCACAAGTGTGAATGCACCATTCCCTTAAAATAGAGTAATTCAGGTGGTTAATTTTATATTGACTTTGCCACCATCAAATAGAAACATGCATGTGTAAGAAAGACAATAGCTCAAATATGTGGGCTGTGGGAAATGCAGAGACACCATGATATAGGACAGAAAGAAAGAAATCTGAGGTCAAGCACTTAACACTTCTGAACTCTTTTCTGGGAACGAGTTAAGAACTATGGGAAGGATTAAGCCTGGGGACACTGGTGAGAGATGAGCTTAAGTGTTTCAGGGACAGGACCTAGAGGAGAGGGTGTTCACAGGAGTGGGAGAGAGAAGCACAGCCCAGCGTTAATGCTCTTTCCCAGGAAGCTGGCGGTCTCAGGCCTGTGCCCACATCCCTGGAATGCTGGATGTAGGTGGGGCAGCCCTGAGCTTGGGACAGCTCCCAGTCTGCAAGGCTACAGTGAGGGAACACAGAGTCCTCTCGGCTGGAAAGGATTCAGAGGACAGGGTGGAGGATTTGGGAACTGATGAAATAAAGGAGGTTACACACCCCATTTAGCCTTTAACAAAGTACATATCAGAGGGAGAGTGTAAAAGCAAAGTGTCATGCATCTCTGTAGCTCAGAAAACCTGCCTATTGGCATAAAGTTTCACAGGATAGCTGGTGGCCCCAAGGATCTTTCCAGTTTAATTAACTCAATCCTGATAGAAGGTTCTAGAGTGACATCGAGGACCACTCTGACAAAGTGGCTATTCCTTTGGTCCTAATGTTTCAGTTGTGAATTTTGAGCTCATTCCACTTTCCCCCATTGGCTTCAGAATCCCCTGCTTGGTATGAGAAGCGACACCTTCTCTGGTGCCTCCCGTTTACTTAGTTAAGCAGAATAGTTCCTGCTTAAAGGCCATTTTATCTCGTGTTCACAGTCACTCCTGACACATAAAGGGCAAGGACACTGGATGTGTCTCACGTATGATTTAGGGCCTTGAGAGTGATGATCCATACGGAGGTTCTTAGT